>JAPMOR010031811.1:59536-76951 GCA_026543865.1 Argiope aurantia | reverse complement strand
ACATAGTGGATTTAAAAATAATTTTGCTTAATAATCTAACATAAATACAGTGGATTTAAAAGTAGAGTTTATTTAGTAATCTAACATAAACAAAGTGGATTTTAAAGTAGGGTTTATTTAGTAATCTAAAATAAACCTAGTGGATTTAAAAATAAGTTTGTTTAGAAATCTGAGATAAACATAGGGGATTTAAAAATAAATTTATGTAATAATCTAGCATGGACATAGTGAATTTAAAAATAAGTTTGTTTAGTGATCTAACATAAATGTAGTGGATTTAAAAATGCTTATTTAGTTATCTCTTATAACGGAATGGTTGTTGGAGAACACAGTTGTTCATTATCTTATATCAAATTTGATTATCTTAGCACCTTAAGTCATTATTTACTAAGTTAACGCATCAAAAAGTTTAGGAAGATTAACTCTTTTTAATGAGCAGGGACATGACGACAGGAAATTTGAAAAACAAGAGGAGTAAAAATATTCCTTTTACAATTTGAGGATTTCATGGAGACAAAAGTTTAGCGAGTTTATATTAATTTTTAAAGCCATCTACGATGAAAGGATGAGAATATAATATCATGTCTCATGTAAAATTTATACTTCTAAGTCGATGGTAACAACTAGAGGAAGAAAAACAGCGGGAGTGGTCATTCCTCAACTTTCTCGCAATGATGATGTTATCTTAAGAGTTATCTTCCATAACATTGGCTTATAATAGAGACGAGATAATAGCTTTTGGCGGGAATTTAGCATTTTTAATAAATCTAGCGTAGCATCATTGCAGACGTTATTTGGCGATTAATCGCTGAAATGCGGTGTATCCGAAAATAGAATTTGTGTTTTAGACGCTTATTTCCCACTCGATTGAAAGAAAAATTTGACCCAAAATTATACTTGTAGCTAGAAAAAATCCCATGCAAAATTTGATATATTTGAGTCATTGCGTTTATGTGTGTGTTGTATCATGTTTCTGAAAATACAGGCCGACAGACAATGAATGCCTTGTGTGATGTGACTCAAAATTTGGTGTTTAGATTATAAATAATAATTCTGCAAACCGAATTTTCCAAGTTTTGATCTCTTCGTTTCGTAATTATCAAGTTAGCATATATTCAAAAACAGCCGGACAGACGGACATCCTCAGAGCGGAATTTGTTAAAAATTTGATAGAAATTTACAATTTCAGTATAAAAACCGCGTACCAAATTTCATTCGTCTAACTCAAAGCTTTTTTCAGTTACCTTGTCACAGACAGACCGACAAACGAACATTTTCCAAAAAAAGTGCTTTTCAAACGCAGGGTGATTTTAAGCGTGAGATTTGTCAAAATCTTGAGTTCGGACGATTATTACTATACTTTCTCTGTAATACGTATACAAGAAAGTATTGCCCCCCCCCCCCGTATTTTGTTTTTATCGTCACCTATCATCGATACGTTATCGTAAATAAAAGTTCTATGGATTCCCAAGCAAATAAGTAATCTCAACTGAGTTTTCTTATACGCTGTCAAAATATATTTCATTTAAAATGAAAGCATTTCTTAGCATACTGAATAGAGCATGCATTGTCAGCCGCTTCATGGTGATTTACCAAGTCTAAAATTAATGTATAATATAATTTTCGAATTCTATACACGTACCAAATTATTACATTGTTTTTTTTGTGTGTGTTTTTGTTTCAATTTTTCGTATTTATTATTTCTACTAATAATGAAGATGAATTCTGGGCGTCCCGGGTTCGAATCCCGGTTCGGGCATGATTATTCTTCATCTGTGTTCTATCTGTGAGGTGTGTGAATGTGTCCCCCCCCCTGTAAAAAGGGGTTGTGCAAGCGAATGTGTAAGTTTCATCCTCATATGGGCTAGAAGTCAGACTTCTGCCTTCGGGTACTCAGGGGTCTTTACCCTCAGAAGCTGCTGCACCCACTTTCCGTGGTAACGCGGAGACGACATCCTCCTCAATGAAGATGAATGTGTTTGTGTGTGTTTTGGCGTTATACAGGTCAGGCCATTTTGGCGAAACTACGAAACTTGGCACATGTCAACTTTGGCGAACAGTTAACTTCGCCTCGGAGCTAATTGATTACAAGTGACAGATTAATAAATTTTTCCTCCTGTTGCAATTTTTCGGAATAATACTTGTATAATGGTATTAATAATTAATGCATATTTAATTACTAATATTAGTATAATTATTAAATCTTTAATTAATTATATTATACTATTATTACATTATTCTTAATAATAGTATAATGAATTAATGCGCGTATTTTTACTATTTATGTAACTGTGTAAATAATAAATCGAATGCAGGACCAACCCAATAAGACGAGCGTCTTCCGCCTGAAGGCCGGCAGCTTGACCACTTCCTCATAGGTGACCACGTCCAGCTGGTCGAAGACTGCGTTGTGCTTCGCCAGGTATTTGTCCCGGAAATGCTTCTTCTTGCGTGAGAAGATTGAGCAATTGACTGCAAGGAAAAGACGTTAAAATCACGAAGAGACAAGATAAGATAAATGAATGGAGCTTACTGGGCATGCTAAGATCGTTTTAAGACATTTCATACATTATTAACCATCTGCTATGGTATGAACTTTAATAGACAACTTCACGATGTGGTATATTTGATTCTAGGATTGCACCAGGTTCAGATAAATAATAACATTGGAATCTGCTGAAGACTGACCAAATTATAGTCCTTAAAATTGAAGCGCGTTAGAAGTTTCTTAACATAAGATTGTGAATGGATAGAAATTGAATTTTCGAAATGATTTCGAAGGTCCGGTTCGAAATACTTGTATAAAAATATTGCATTTTTCTATCACATACGTTTCAAAAAAGACATTTTCGTATTATTTTGAATGTCCAGTTAAACATACTAATAATTTAAAATTCTGCTTTTTCCTGGTAGATACATTTCGTGAATGAGTTTTACCCAACACATTGGAACAGTGTTTCCAAAATCATTGAATACTATTTTCAATTCATTTTTAAATGCTAATTTCATATTACAGAGGCATAGATTGAATTTTCCAAAACATCATTGGCCTTTAAATTGTAAATATATCAAAATTTGAAATTTCTACCGTTTTTTTTTTTCAACTGAGTCGTCTAATATTCTTTGTGGCCTTGTATATTACTTGGATGAATTAGTTTAAATCCATTCAGTCTAAAGATAAAAAGTTGATGCCTGAGGTTAGAATCATTTGGTTTTAACATGATCAACTGTGAAGAATTCCAGTTATTTGGTTTTAGTTAAATTTTTGTAATTAGTTGTCGTTAAAACCACCTTTTCCCAGCATTATCAATAGAGAGATTGAATTATTCGAACTAATTAAAGTTTTAAATCATATAGATGAAATTCAGATTTTCTAGATGAATAGAACTTCGTCTAATTATCCGAAATTATTATGGCCTATTGGTAAGCCTAACTAATTTTATGATCTAGTTTGATAAATTAGTTTGATATCCTATCCACTATTATCATTGATTTATTTCTACTAATTAGCACCTGATGATAATCGGAACGAAGTTTTATTTATTTTAAGAAGTGCTTATTTAAATTAATCATTATTCTTAATTAATTAAAGTTATGATCTGAAACTGATGACATCAGAGCCATTATGCGTCCATTATTCCTCATTCTATTTCAGAATGAAATACAAAAATTGTCCAAAGTATTTAAAACTTCGTCTAATTATCAGAAATTATTAAGGCCTGTTACTCAGCCCAGATAGTGTTATCGAGCTATTCTGATAAATTAATTTGATAGCATATTATTTTACACAGTCATCATTAATTTATTTCTACCAATTATCATTTGAAGATAAGCGGAACAAGGTTTGATTTGGTTTAAGAAATGCTCATATAAATTAATCTTTATTCTTAATTAATTAAATATATAATTGGAAACTAATGACAACAGAGCCATCATGCTTCCAATACCGCTCATTCTATTTAAGAATTGGGCATTCAGTAATAAAAAATTTTCACGATCGTATTAAATACCAAGCTTTCTAACTTTCGTTACCTATGTACACAGGTATTGGTAAGGCCACGGTTTTAAGAAAAGAAGGTAATACGTTCGAAACCCAACTCCACAAAACCCCGCTGTTTATGTTTCCTTTGTTCCTTCCATACGTTAGTTCTTACGTAGAGGATAAAAAGTCTTCTCATTAATTATGTTTAGGTAATGGTTCTATTTTAAAGCCAAGACGATTTTGGGCGGAAACTCATCATTTTAAGCCGTGGTCAAATGATGTGGAAGGCACTTGAGTGAGCTAATCACCTTCCAGATTTCAATGCTATGTCAGCGGGAGAACTTTGAACTTTGATGCCATATTAAATAGACATCAAGTCCCATGCACACGCGGAATCTTTGAGGTATTTGGTTCCGAAATTGTAACCGTCAGTACTGGTCTTACAGCTAGATCTCCTGCACCCCCCGTAGTGCTATGCGGAACCTTAGGACAGAGGGGGTGAGATCAAAATGAAGAAATTCATTCAAAAGCAGATGAGGGGTGAAAAAACAAAACTAAACATATTTTAGTCATATAACGATGATTTGGGATGTTTCAGACGATGGAAAGCTTATCATTTACCCATGAAGAAAAATGTTTCTTTGTTCCTGCCTGGTTTGCATGGTCAGTTTTTTTACTAAAAATCGCAATTTTTTTTATTGTTTTCTTTGAATGACCACTTATTTACATTTCCAAATCTATGTTTGTTTTGTTTCTACGATTATTATATCAGAAGATACAGATGTTTCTTTAAATCAACATTAACGAAAACGAAACTGGAAGTCAACTTTAATACCATTAATATTCACTGGCTAAATTCACTAAAGGTTCTTTTGTGAAATGTGAATGTGTAGGGCATGTTCAAAAGCGAGTGGTTACTCAATGGAGAGCCTTAAAAAATTTATTAAAGGTCTCGGGGGTGAAGGAAAGCTTAAGGACTATGTCATAAATAAATCACAAAACTATTATGGCATTCTAATAAGATCCAATGTTGGTAATTTATTGCAGATGCATAGTGCAACACTCGCTGCATTTCCACATGTTTGTTCCAGTAATAAGAAGCCAGTGCATGGACAACGCCCAAAAGGAAAGGATTCTTGGCGCAAATACCAACGCGCGCTTTCAGAAGGCAGAAATATAAAGACTCAAGTATAGGACTCCCAAAAAATATTATGAATATTATTAAGCCTACTTATATCAAATTATATGACCAAATTCTTCTGAAAAAATGCCTTCATGGGAAAACACAAAATCCTAATGAAAGTTTGAACAATCTATTATGGACAATTATTCCCAAAAATACGTTTGCTGTGTTGAAAACTTTGTGTTTAGGGACTAATATAGCTGTATTGTTATTCAAAGACGGTTTTTTCTGGCATAATAAAATTTTTCAATGAATTGGGTATTATTCCGGGTCATTACATGCTAAAACAATACAGAAGCTTCAACAACGAGTGAATTGTTGCTGCAAAAAGACATTCTTTGCCTGTTACAAAATTGTCCAGAAAAATTAAATGGGCAATTAGAAAGAAATAAAATTAATAAAACAGAGATCAAGGAAGGCATTTGCTACAAAAGTGGTGAATTTTAAGTGTTTAAAATGAAATATTATTTTAGATGTATACAAATAAAAACTTTAAATGCATTTTTTAAAGAGTGTATTTTTTTGTCAAAATGTTAATACGCAAAACATAGCTTCACAAAAACTTATGGATCTATTTTCTTGAAATTTTGTATATTACCATAAGTGTTATGAAGGCAATGAACTAAAGATTTAGGTCTAATGTTAATAGTTTTGCAATTTTTAGTACTTTAATGCCAGTAGTACTGTGATTTTTTACAGAATTTTTAGCATAAAAATGCTCGACGATCCATAACTTTTTTTATTTGTATATTTTTCTTAGCTTTTAGTTCATTGCCTTTATAAGTGCAATAACTATGTTGCGTAGAAAAATAAATTCAAATTGGAGAATTTCGTCAAATTTTACATAAAATACCTCAATTTAATTAATTAAATTATTTTTAATTTTTTCTAATTGATGTTATTTATTGCTTTGAGTCATAATCATCAAGAAAATCTACTAAAATTGATAACCAAAGGATTTTTTGAAAAATGTGCCTCCTAACCCAGGCAGATACCTTATAGGGAAAACACTCTATGAGAAAAAGATGGTTGACACTACAGTAAGGGGCAAACCTTGGTCATTCTTGGAGCTCTCCTGGAGCAGGCAGGCTGTCCTCCATTCCTGCAATTCGGGAGAGGGGATGAGGCCCGCCGTGCCGTCCGAGCCCTCCCTCCTCGCCTGCCACCAGTTGTGGTCATCCTTGCTGATGATCTGTAGGATATCGCCCGTCTTGAATGCCACACCGGCCTGCGCGCACGGAATCAGGTCGTCCTCGTTCGGATCGTAGTCGAACTGCGCGCGCACGTAAATCTGAGAGAGAGAGAGAGAAGTCATGAGGGTGGCACGACTGGCAAATATATGGTTATCAAAAAAAAAAAAAAGATAACTGCATTTCACAAAGATGTTTCTTAATAATTTTGTTAAAAACAGTTTTAACGATCTTTATCTGCACTTATTATATAAATCAGAAATGTTTAGCAACATTTTCTACTTCTTTTTGTCTTTAAGATACATTTCATTACTATAAATATTGGGGATTTCTTAAAGTTTTTCTGAAATTTGCCATCAGATGGCGTCACGAGTGCGAAACCAAAATTTATCGATCAATTTGTAATTAAATTTTTTAAAATAAATATTGAAATAATATATAAGCCTTTATAACGCATATATGTACAAAATTTTGGAACTCTAGCCTATTTAGTACACCAGAAGCTGTGTATAAAATTTCAATTTTAGAAACATGAAGTAAGTAAAGTCAAACGAAAGTGCGGAATTTTTTTTTCACTGTTTAACCTTTGTGAGTATTCTTCGATTTTCTCATGCATTTGTACAATATAATATTTTTTTTGTGTGTATGTGTGTGTTAAGCTCCGTGATGCAGTGAGGAGGATCGTGCATCCATTTTGGATTTTTTCCTTTGATGGACTGATTCTCATAATAGGCACAAATTTACAATTTTGATGTCAAGAAAACACATAATTTTAGTCTTTAGACTTGTAGCATTTTTGAGCTTTTGTATTTTTATTCAATTCTCAGATGGAATTGGTTCGAAATTTTATATATTAGTATAGCTCATTCAGAGAAAGGATGACCACGAATACGCGGATGAGAAGTTGTCGAATGTGTAAACGGGCTCCTGCTTTTTTTTTATGGATATACCAATAATGTTAGGATAAAGTATCTATATTCTGATGATAGAAAGTGCCTGCTGTCAGATGACCCCGAAAGATAAGAAGTAGTCATATCATTAATTTTTTTGTCTAATTTTTATTAATTTCTAGAAAACAAATTATTCATGATATAAATTTTAAGCCAGTTTTTCTCCATTGAGCTTGTTGTATTTTTGAGTCATCCGGTTTTGCTCCATTGAGCTTGTTGTATTTTTGAGTCATCCAGTTTTGCTCCATTGAGCTTGTTGTATTTTTGAGTCATCCAGTTTTGCTCCATTGAGCTTGTTGTATTTTTGAGTCACCCAGTTTTGTTCTATTGAGTTTGTTGTATTTTTGAGTCATCCAGTTCTGCTCCACTGAGCTTGTATTTTTGAGTCATCCAGTTTTGTCCATTGAGCTTGTTGTATTTTTTAATCATCCAGTTTTCCTCCATTGAGCTTGTTATATTTTTGAGTCACTGTGTTTAATGCCAAGCAGTAATAGTTACAAATTTTTTTAAACCTTACTAGCGACTAAAATGCGAAGATCCATCGAAATCTTAAAGTCTTTTGTTTCAATACTTTTTCGATACTTTTTTTTCCATATATTATATTCTAGAAATCGATCATAGTATCTCGTGAGCTCTTGTCAATGAAATTTTATACCCTTTGTAACAGTTTTGACTCCATTCATAACAAATTTTTAATTATAAAATTTACATATTTAAATTTACAATCATAATGAATTTAAATATCATTCTCGAAACTATCATGAGATCGAATATTATTTTTCCACGAAAACAAATCAGTGCAGCGAATCCATCCTTTTAAAGGTAGAATGAGAACACTGAGAATGTTCGTTCAGGTCTTTCTCAATAAACCACAGGATGGTCAAATTCCCATCACTAATATGCAGAGTTGTTATTTCAACAAGATAGGGAATGCAGAAATAAATACTTCCAAAAAATTTGACATCTTTCAATATTTTAACTGCCATTGTAATTTAGAACTTAAGTGAGTTCAAATGTGATTATAGAGTTGCCTTATTTATGGATTTTAACACGTCGTGAACATTGAGAGTAAGATCTGGAGATCTTGGTGGCCAAGAAAAGTTCTCTGCCTCTGGCAAAACTGAGCTTGTTCATTTCTTTCTCAATAAGCCACAGATTAGCCAAGAACCCATCACCAAGCCACTATCTTATCACACTGGCATTGTTAGTTTAGCAGGATATGGAATGTGTAAAAAAAATTTCGAAAAATAATATAACCCAGAATCTATTATCGAAGATTTAACTGGTGTTATAATTTAGAACTTAAGTGAGTTTAGATACGATTATAGGGCAATCTTATTTTTGGATTTCGAAGAGCTGAAAACGCTAAGAGACCCGGAGATCTTAATAGCAAAAACTAACCTGAAGATCTTAATAGCAAAAAAAGACATACACTTCTAAGGGAACTAATCCCTTCTAATCTATCCATAATGGTGGTAGAAGTTGATACAGAAAAAAAAATTCATCTCTAATAAAGTAGTTATGTTTTATTATAATTATTAAAACTATTCATTCATTTGTTAATTATTGCAGTCGTTTGAATCATCTTGTTTAAGAGGGCAATAACTCTTTCTGAAACATTTTCAGATAAGTTCTCTTCGGAGCGATTTTTTTAAGATATGCTATCAAAATAGTGAGTATATAGTTTTTAAGGGCTCTTATTTTAAGAAAACAACTGTCCCTCCTGAAGTTCTAATGATAAATACTAAAAGCAATATCAAACTTTCCGTTCTTATACAAGGATTAGTCTCGGATAATCCTGTTCATCGGAATCAATTATTCATTCTCTTGTGTTTATCATTTATATTATGCTTGAAGAAACAACGAACTATCAAAACAATTATGTAATTAACTTCTGATTATCCTTAAATATCTCACCAATTGGCTCGAAATAGGATACGACCATGTGAATAATTATACAATTAACTGCCTTATTTTATCCAGATAATCCTCGAAAGGGTTGAAAATGGACACAACTGTCTGAAGAATTATATATTTAATTCCTTATTATCCACGAATAATACATAAAATGCCCCTCCCCATAAAAAAGGACGTAAATCAAAACACAAAAATGCTCTTGATAGCTTTTATTTAGAGTGTATATAGGTGGAGGCTATCATTGCTAAAATTCAAATGAAATTTAAAAAATATGAAGAGAAATAAACTTTAACCCTTCAAAGGGCCATTTTTTTCTAGTCATATTATGTTAAAATGTTTTTAGGTTTAAAATTAAAATAAGAAAAGGGATTCATTTAGCTTATTAGATAAATTTAAATTGATTAATGAATTAATTAGGTTAATTAATAATCAAGTAACAAATCAAGACACATCATTTTGTCTGAGATAAAGAACTGAAGCATCTAAGTTTCTGACTTACTAAAAAAATTAATCAGAACTTATGCCAACCTACATAATTTTATACAAAGATTGATAAATTTGGTGGGAAGCATACGTCTGACGGCCCTAGAAAGAGTTAAAACATCCACATACTAAGATGTTTTCGATTAGAGGTTCTAAGTTTTAATTATTTTTTTGATAAGGAATCAGAGTTCTGATATAGGAAGATACTAAAATGATTCCGCACTTCTCCACACCAGCCACATTTTTGTTAATTTTTCATCCTCTTCGGCCTGAAAATACTGGCTGTTTCTCCCCTTCGATAATATTTGTCTGTTTTTTTACATAAATTAGCAAGTTACAAAATTTTATGAGTAGGTTTCTTAAAATAAATTTTCTTCTAGAAATATTCTTGGAACATAATATCATAAGAAATTGTATTGGTTAAACATACAGCATATTATTTAGCGTATTATTGCATTAAAAAAAACTAGTTTTTACGCATTTTCTAAGAGGTATTGAATTTTTTTTTTAATTTTTATTCGGTACCAGAACACTTTTTATTAATTTTCTTTATTTCTACAGCAAACCACGCAAATCTAACTCACAAAATTTTATCAATAATTATTTTCATGGCTATTTTTTCTGCCTGCACCCTTGAATTTAATCATTCTATGACATTACGACATTATTATGACATTATGACATTATTATTTCGTATACGACTATGACAGTATGACATTAGATATGACATTACATGTAAAATTCAAGCTTTTTCTTTACTTTCTTGAATAAGTCGTATAGAGAAAGTATATTAATCGTGAAGAAATTCGAACTCGAGATTTTAACTAATCTCTACGTCTTAGACCTCCCTGAGTTTGGAAGACATATTTTTGGAAAATGTGTTTCTATGGCAACGATAACTCAAAAATGCTTCGAGCTAGACAATTGAAATTTACTACAGAGTCTTTAAACCGAATCTACAGATTTCTATCAAAATTTGTGTAGAATCTGTTCGGAGGAAGTCCGTCTGCCCGACTGTTCGAATATATGTTATTAAAATATATGATATGATATATTAAAAATGATATATTATACGAATATGATATGATATATTATACGAAACATATGATATGATATATTATACGAAACATATGATATGATATATTATACGAAACATATGATATGATATATTATACGAATATATGATAAATTAAAAACGAAGAGAGCTAGATGGATAAAATTCGGTACAGAGATTCAACACCTCTAATGTAGACATTTGCTAAAATTTGAACAAACTCAACTGCGGATTGATCGTCTACTGGTGTGCACTTTCAAAAATATGCAAACCCGATAACTCAAAAAACGTAATGACTTAAATATATCAAATTTAGTACGCGATTTGGGGACTACAAGTATAGTTTTGTGTGCAATCTTTTTTTTTTGTTTTAATTCGTTACGAAAAGCGCGTCTAAAACCCAAATTCAATATTCGGATACTTTTAATCATATGGCAGGAATTAATCGCCAAGGATGACACAATAGATCTAGTAAAAAGTGCCAAATTCATGCCAAAGGTTCATATTTCGTCACTATTGTACGCCAGTGCCATTCAAGGCGTTCTCTGGTGCGACAAGTTTATGACAGAGTATACGAAAAACTTTTGGGAGAACCACTCCTGCTGGTTTCTGATATAACATTTCTAGAAAATGTTTTCAATTTACGCAAAAGTTTCTGACAAAAGTTCAAGCATGCAACTAGGTGTCAAAGGCGGTATATCTGGCTTTTTTTTACAGATATAACTTTACTTAAGATAAAAATACATTTAAATACTTCGCAGACCAGATATTGTGGCCATATTGCTTTGAAAGCAGGAGATGTAGCATGAGCGGGAGAGATATGAGTAATGTGTGCTGTGCTGTGCTGTGACTTAAGGCACTTTACAAGCACTCTGACTATTATCTGCCAGCGAGTTAAACCGAGTGTTTTTCAGTAGCGTCGAATAGGGCCGAAAGTAGGACTAAGCTACTTCATGCGTCACATTCGCTTGTACAAACCCCTTTTTACATGGGGGAGGGGACACTCACACACCTCACAGATAGAACACAGAAGATGAACGACCATGCCCGAACCGGGACGCCCAGATCACGGGAAGACGCGCTATCCCCATGTCAGAACATCAGCAGATATGTGTAATAATTGCAGTAACATGTAATACTTGGAAACCCTCTCCAACCATTCAGAAATATCAAAAAAGGATTATTGAAATCCCATCCTATCAAGTATTAAAGAAATTTTCGACATTTATTTCTTATTTTCTCAATGGAATACGATCCGCCTTTTGCAACTAGTTGGTTCGCAATGGAACACTGGTTGCATTTGGTTTAAATTAATTGATTCCCATATAGTTCTAAAGAAGGAGAATTTCGCCCAGTGAATTCGAGTGTCACGACATTACATTGACATTAAAGATAAAAAATCTGGGTAATTTATTTCTAATTGCATGTAGTCATTTGCGAGAGCGTAATTTCACATTCTGATTCCTTTTATAAATTAGGCAAATAATTAGTAATCAGAAGTCTTCTTCTTTAGTTTTAAACAATAACCCATGGGGGCACCTCGTAATGAGGATGAGATACTTCCGGTATGGTGGTCGGATCTCGCTACCCTGGTGAATAAATAGGTGGGGCTCTGGCTCCTTCCATCGATAGACGTACTTCCTTAGGGAAGGATTGCACCGTGGCCGGTGATGGCTCTTAGGACTCAACCACAGTTCCCGAAAATGTTGCTGTTGTGGCGGTCTGGTCATTCAGTATTATTTATCATGGGTCGGAGAGTCAATGATATGATTTAGTTTTCAACAATGGAAGAAAATCTCGCAATTAAATGTTTGATAAAACGATGAAAACAGTTTGAATTTCACTGCTATAATAGAATCTGTTGTTCAAAATCACACTGAAGATATTTTTTAAAAAAATAAGCAAAATTCAGAAAGAAAAATTCTTGATATCATTAATACGTAAATTATTTTTAAGATTCTTGAAATAAAGTAAAAATAAAATTTGTATTATAATATTTTTGGAGGTTAACATTTCTCTTTATTTCTAGTAACAATAAAGATAAATGCGTGTGTGACTGTATGTGTTCTCTCTCTATAGGTTGAACCCTTTGACTTTGAGCTACTAAAATTAGCACATATATTTGAAGATTGAAAATGTGTACCTTGGAGCGATTTGTTAAAATTTTAATTAATTAAAAATAAAGCAGAATTTTAGCGTTTTCCGCTATAATTTTCAAAAATATTAATGCAAAAGATGCATTTTATACCTTTGCAAAATTTGAAAAAATTATCTTTTTAATTATCTCAATTTAATAATAGTGCAAATAATCACTGAATTTTAGTCATTTTTAAAAAGTATTGTTTTGCCTAATTTCTATCGTTAGATTACATTATTTCCCTGCCGACGTCCTGGCATAAGGGTAGCGCGTCTTGTCCTTGATCTGGGCGTCCATAAGCACGCGATCTGGCATTAATCATTTAAAAATTCAATCTCGAGATTTGTACGATTCTCTGTGTTTCAGATTTCCATAAGTCTTTTAAAAAAAATGGAATTATCTATGAGCATGATAATTCAGAAATGTTTTGAAATAAATAAAATTTGGCATGTGGCTTTTACATCAAACTTGTAAATTTTTTAAAAATCCAATTTTGTCTCAAATCTATTCCCGGAAAGTTCACCTGTCCGAATACAAGTGAAATTGATTAATACAAAACGTAAAGAACTATATGGATAAAATTTTCTTTATAGATTTAATATTTATATTATATATTTTTATCAAATTTTAAACAAAATCCATCAAATGGTTGACTGACTGTCAGTCTGTACTGTTGCGTATATGCAAGAGAAATGGCAAAAACACAACGACTTAGATAAATGAAATTTGTTGCAAAGTTTTAGCATCTAAAGTGGAGATTTTCAAATTTTAAATCAAATCCCTCAAAGGGTTGACCGTTTATTTGTATGTATTTCTGCATACACGTAAGTCATATCCCTGACTCTCCAACCCGCCCGAAGGCACATGGATAAATAAAACTGATTGACTGGATTGCCACAACAGTAACACTGACGGGAACTGTGGTTAAGTCTTAAGGTCATAACCAGCCACGATGCAATCCTTCCCTAAGGAAGTACGTCCATCTATTGAGGAGCCAGACCCCCACCTTTTTTTGTACCCTCCATATAGGTGTGAACCAACCACCATGCCGGAAGCTTCTGATCCTCATATCCAGGTGCCCCCGGGGGGGATTGCATACACGTAAACGAAACAATTAAAAATAAAAACGACTACAGTGGAGTCTCTTTTAACGAGTATAATTCGTTTCCAAATCTTAATTTCGTGTGAAACAATTTTATCCATAGGAATTCATACCACATAGATTAAGGACTTCCATTCCAAAAAGAGTATTCAAACAATGAATAATTAATGCAAATTCCTTATTTATATTGCATACCTTTTTTTTACAAGAAAACTTCCTAGAGTCATTTATCATTGGCCACTCTTCAAAAATTAGTGAAAGTGAGGCTCGGCATTATCGAGTTTGTAGCACGCATAGTTACTGCCTTATCAGGGTGATACTTCTCAACATAACGATGCTGTGCTTTCAGCATCTCCTTTATTTCACTGGAAAGGAGTTGCTCTATTGAGTCATAGTTACCAATAATATTTCATCTCGATTTTTTTTTCATTGTTCTGATTAAGATATGAAGGCGGCTTATTTTTTCATGTTGAGTAGGTTTCAGTATAAGGCATACTTTCAATAAGTTTTTAATATTTTGCTGAAAATAAAATTAAGTTTAAAGTTCAGAATCAAACGATTTTAGAGTACTTCTATTTTACAATACTGCTGCTTCCTCCTGTGATATAATTGGATGTATAAAGGTGTAGATAGAAAATTAAGATAAATACAGAGCATGATGAACAGAATGGCATAAGGCTTTTGAAATAATAGGCAGATAATATATTTCTATAAAATATATGCCTTTTTTTAGAATATAAGCCTATAAAACATGTTTTTTTAAAAATATATTTAGAAAATATTTATAATAAAATATATGTTTTTTTAAAGAATAAATCCATAAAATATGTATTTTAATAGAATATATGTCTATAAAATATAGAATATATGTCTATAAAATATAGAATATATGTCTATAAAATATAGAATATATGTCTATAAAATATAGAATATATGTCTATAAAATATATGTCTTTTTATAGAATATATGTCTATAAAATACATGTCTTTTTATAGAATATATGTCTATAAAATACATGTCTTTTTATGGAATATATGTCTATAAAATGCATGTCTTTTTATGGAAAATATGTCTATAAAATACATGTCTTTTTTAGAATATATGTTTATAAAATTCTCGTCTTTTTATGGAATATATGTCTATAAAATACACGTCTTTTTATAGAATATATGTCTATAAAATATGTGTCTTTTTATGTGTCTATAAAATATATGTCTTTTTCTAGAATATATGCATATAAAATACATGCCTTTTTTATGGAATATATGTTTATAAAATTTCGACTTTTCTAAATAATATATCGAGAGAGTAATTTAAATTTTTTGCAATCATTAATCCCTGACCACCAACGGGTCGCCAAAGACGGCTAATAAGTAATAAAATCTATCTCTGTGCCATGTACGTTAGTTTTTTTATACATGTAGATGCACTCGTGGCGTTCTCAGTAACTTTGATTCGGGAAGATGGTACTTTTGTCATGCAAAAACGAGAAAGTCGATGAACACTTCTTACATTTGATAATTCGCGCGTAGAAGAACAATTCTTGGAAAAAAAATTAATGATGAAGTGTAATGAAAACATTTCAGATGAACCAAATGGTATTTGAACCTAATATATTTTAGAATTTGAATATATATATTTATAGAATTTGAAATAATATATTTATTTGAATTGATATATTTATAGAAACTAATATATTTATAGAATTTGAACCTAATGCACAACTGATCTGTTTTTTATTTAGTAATAAATTAAAACCAGCAGGCGCAGTCCCTCCCCCCAAAGCTTTATCACATATTTCTTAATAAAGATGCCTAAAAAATTTCCTTCTTCTTGCTTTTAATTGTGGAACTTAAGCAGGAATGTGAAGTACGTGAGAGTATATATTTTTGTATCCCCGCATACGATAGTGGTAGTTTCGTAATGTAGTAAAATGAATCGACGCTTCTGTATTAATTGCATGGCGTTGGTGAACAATAGTTACGAAATAATGACCTTTGATGTAGATGCTTTGTTTTAGTTGAGTCTAGCTTTCGATCTTTGGCGATTTTTTTTCTGGCTTTTAATTGCTAGCATGCGATTAATACGCTTTGAAACCGAATTGAAACCGAAATTCGACATAGAACTACAATTGTAGTCATAAGATCACCTATCAAATTTGATATATTTAAGTCATTGCATTTTTGATTATCGTGTTTACGAGTTTCTGAATGTACAGATCGACAGACGGTCAATCCATTATTGAATTAGACCAAAATTTGACACATAAATACAATTGCAATCACAAAGTAACATACCAGATTTCATTTATTTAAATCATTTTCTTTTAATTACAGCGTTGACTCGCAAGCAAAAGTTCAGACTAAAGCCCATAAATTTTTAAGTGCTTAAACCTTGAATTAAACTTTATTTAACAGCGTTTTTACGTTTATGTACTATCCCATTTAGAGGCATCCAAAAGTATAGACTGACTATTCCCTAATGGATTTGATTCCAAATCTGAGGCAGATTTATATTTTAAATGTCCAATTTGTGCATGAAATTTTATCTAATTAGTTTTTTACGTGTCGCAGTTATCGAATTCGAACAATGGACAGACAGACTTACTCAGAATGGATATTATTTAAAATTCAGTAGAAATCTAAAAATTTAGTATAAAGTCAATATACGAAATTACATCCATTTAGCTCAGAGCATTCTTGATTTATCGTCTCCATAGAGAGACAGACACAGCTCAAAAAATGTGTTTTTAGACTCACGGAAATATAAAACATCAAGATTAGTCACAATCTCAAATCTGATGTTTATTGTGACTGCAATAATTTTTCTTCGTAAATTTTGTATTCAAGAATATAAAAATCGATTGATAATGTTTTACTGAATATATTTTTTTTTGAAAAATGTTTTAAGTCTTTAACTAGGAATAATTCTTTTAATTAATCCTCAATTTTTATTTCATATAATAGATATCTCATGGCTAGTGGGTATATAATCAATAGTCACCTGTCCTTTACCTTTCAAAAATTTCCAAAGATATTGCAAAATCAAATGTTAGAAGATCTCCAGACACTAACAACTACATCGGATTCTACATTTTTATTCTCCAATTCTTAGGCATCTCTAACTAATCAGTATTCTTTATCTTCTTTAGAGCCAAGTTTAATCTGAAGTATTATTTTATCTTATTGTTATCAAAAATAAAAAACGAGATCAAATGCTTTAACGTAATGATTAATAAAAAGATAAATATTTCCTTCAATAATATTTTATCCCTATATCGTTGAAATCAATACCTTCAGGAGCATGCGCTCAAGTGTTGGCTGATTTATATATCTGAAACCAGACAGTAAATGGAATTTGATATCTGATTTTAATGCCATGATTATAGATCTGAAAACAGACAGTAAATGGAATTT
>JAPMOR010031811.1:48385-58750 GCA_026543865.1 Argiope aurantia | reverse complement strand
TGGTATCTGAGGATATTTTACCCTATTCTTCTTGCACCACTTGTTTTAAATGGGGTTTGTTTCTAATTTTGTATTTTTGGACCACTGCTTCGAGTGTGGCCCATAGATATTCAATGGTATTGATGTCGGGATACTGTGGTGGTGTGTGTAAATGTTATTTACAATGAGAGACACCACATTTTGACGTTACGTGCATTCTGTTTGGTGTCGTTGTCCATCTGGAAATTAAAATTTCAATCTAAACTCAAATTTTTAGCACTTTCCTTTATATTGCTGCGAATTATATCAAAGTAAACCATATCGTTTATAATGTCATCTATAAAAAATTAAATTTCCTACCCCTGATGAAGCCATGTAACCTCAAATCATGACGAAGTCACCATCATGTTTAACTGTAGGACGTAAATTTTTTGGATCCAAAGCAGTATTTGGCTTTCTCCCTACAGTACGATGGCTGTCACTGCCAAAAATGTTGAGTTTTCTTTCGTTGCTAAATATAGCTTTCTTCCAAAGGTTACTGGCCTTCAATGGATGAGTTTTTAAAAACTTCAAATGCCTTTTCTGAATTTGCAAGCTGATGAACGGTTTCTCCCTAACAATGCGACTTTTATATCCAGCTTGTCTAATGGCATTTCGCACAATTTCAGCACTTACACTTCTGCCTATGATTTGAAAAATTTCTGCAACAAGTTGGACGAACCATATGGCCGCAGCAATCTAAAGGAAAGTGGTGAAATTTGGGTTTGGATGGAAATTCCATTTTCCCGTAGGACAACGACCCGAAAGAGAATGCACGTAATGTCAAAATATGGTCTCTTTTTCATTGTAAACAGCAGTTACAAACACCACCACAGTACCCTGACATGAATGCCATTGAATATTCGTGGGCCACACTCGAAGCAGTGGTTCAAAAACACAAAATTAGAAACAAAACCCATTTAAAACAAGTAGTGCAAGAAGAATGGGGTAAAATATCTTCAGATATCACCAAAAATGGGTCGAATCGGTATCATAACGTTTAGAGGCCATTATAAGAGCCAAAAGACATGCAACTTAATAGTGACACTTTGTTTCTATGCGTGATATTGCAAATATTTCATTGGTGTATTCTCAAATTTTTGAGGCAAAATTCTGCGCATATTTATTTAAAATGTTTCTGAAACTTTTCAATTTAGAAGTTTTTCGTTGATATTTCTTTATTTTTACTCTAAATTAGACTATTTGTTATGTGTAAATATAAAAACATGTTTTCACTTCCCGGAAATGTGGTATTTATATTGAAAGTCGGATTTATCAAGTAAAAGTAAGGTGTACTCTCAATTTTTTAAGCCACTGTATATATTACGCAGTTAGCCTACGATGAATATTTGAGATATACTATTATTATTTTGTATGTTTATATTTTATTTTTTAAAGTATTATTTTTGAAAAATATAATTAAAAATATTTTTTAAATACCTTTTGACATTTCTAGTTTGATTTTGCTGGTTTTAAAAGAAAATATGTACAATGTTTGTAACAATATTTTAGTTGTTGAAGAAAAAAGAAAACAAACAAAGAATGTTGCCAGAATGGTAATCGCAATACATTTACAGAATTCTGGAAGAACGTTAAAAGTAAACTTTAAAGCAGACGATCAACAATTTATAAACGGAAAACTTTGTTATGGAGAAAATTAGTTATCAGCGGCTCTTAAAAATCGTTTTATTTAATTAATATTCTCATTTTTATGAAAAAAGACGTTTCAGACGATAAAAGATGTCGAGTATAATGTAATATTTAATCGCCGTGTAAGATGTATTATATTTTATTCAAAAGTAGTTTTTGTTTTAGAATATTAGAAATAAAAGTATTTAATGCTAAACGAAGCCGACATATATGCATAAATAATTGATTGTTGAAACAAACATGAAAATTGGAAAAGGCCGGCTGTTCCGGTTAGAGGTTTAAAAAAAAAATGGCCTAATAACATATTTTCATTTTTGAAGCTTTAACGAACTTCAAACTAAAATTTGTCGTGTCGCCATTTTCACCGTGATATACATTTGCAGATGATAAATTGCATGGCTAAAACAATTCATCACCGAGAGTGGTTGATTTTAAAAACTGACAAACTCTGTCATAAACAATTTTTCAAGAGAAAGCATGCAGCAAGCTACCCACTAGCAGAGAATGACTTTTGAGATACTTACAAGAATAGGCGGAGGGTTTATCCTGAAATACTATAGCAGCATGAAAAGAGAACAAAAAGAAAAGTTAAGTAAGGTTCATACCCATACAGGAAATAACATTTAATCAAGAAAACTACTTGTTTACTTTGAATAAAGAGAAAACAGACATGAGTGCACAAAAGACAACGACAGAAGCTCAAAGTTCAAAAAATAAGAATTTTATTTCAGAGTTTTCACAATACAAGTAGCTAGCCGTAAGCGAAAAAAATATGGCAAGTCATAAAGTAATCGAAAATAACAAAAATGCAATAAGTAATTGGGATGTTTTATGTAATATAGTTGAACTTGGCTAATTCGAAATGGTTGGGACTACATTATGGAATTTTTTCAATAATTCGAATTAAAGAGAACTGGGACTAGAACAAAAAATGACATTTTAAAATTGCAGTATAAATTTATTTTAAAATTTTACGGGTTTTAATAAATAATATATAATTAATAAGTAAGCTAAACTGATCGTAATAAATAATTTAATAGTTATAATAGCTAATTTTTTACGATTTTTAAGAACAGAGAAGAAAATAATTTAAAAATTAGGAATGTTTTATTTTTATTATTTAATTATTTTAACGAATGATACAAAATTACTGCCCAGAATGGAGTAAATGTAATAAATAAATTTACTTTTGATAGTTTTTAAAATCAACTGAAAAACACAGAAAGAATTTATTTTTAAATTTTATCAATTTTTATCGGTATTGCAGAATTATTACACAGGTATTGCAGAATTATTACACAAACAGAAGTAATTGATTTAATAAATACATAATATGTGTAGATACCTATTAATTTAATAATTAATAAATAAATTGAAATAATTGTAATAAATAAATTATTAATAATAATGATTAGGTTTTAATAGTTTTAAAAGTGATATCTTTAAAAAAAGAAATTATTTTAATAAACTAACATACAACACTTCAAATATTATCAATAAAACTTCAAAATGAAGAACAGAATTTATATGCAACATTATATTCAAAAATTTTAAAAACATTAACATTTTTTTTAACTAAACAGAGATTTAAAATGTTCACTTATTATTATTAAGAATACAGCATATGAAGCTGTTGAATTACTGAAAATTATTCAGAAAAAAAGAACCAATATTCTACAATTTTTAGTTTTTACTTTGAATGAATCAAAATAAATTAAAATTATAGATGAGATATTAATGTATATAAACAGATAATTCTGGAACTTCATTCATTGAACTAATAGATTCATGGAACTAATTCGGGCCGCGGTGGCCTGGTGGTAAGGTATCGGCTTCGGAACCGGAGGGTTTCAGGTTCGAGACCCGATTCCACCGAAGAACCGTCGTGTAAGGGGGTCTGTTGTACGTTAAATCCGTCCTGACCAAACGTCCTCCCGCTGGTGTGGTGTGGTGTGGAGAGAGGGGTGCCAGCTCAGGTATCGTCCTCGTCATCTGACCGCGGTTCAAAATTACGAGGTCCGTCCCAAAATAGCCCTAGTGTTGCTTAAAACGGGACGTTAATATAACTAAACTAAACTCATGGAACTAATTCATAGAACTAAAAATTTCATGGAACTAAAAAAAAATTCGCATTTAAAACGTTCGAATTAGCCAAGTTCTATTCTATACAAGAATTATGACTTCAACATTAACAACTATTGTTAAAACCTTATAAATATTTAGCAATATATGCAAATATATTCAATCAAAAACGAACATGCTATAAAATTCTAATGCCCATTTTAAAATGGCATGCAATGGCATTCTACAAATTAACTCTAAATGAATATTAATAGAACAAAACAAAACACAAAGTTAGAATATCAGTGGAATGCATATAATAACCGGAATGTAAATTGTATAATATTTCACTTTCAAGCATGTATTAGATATATCAATGAAAAAAAGAAGAGGCATCTTTTTTAAAAACCTAAACAACAATTTAAAAAAACTCAAAAATTTTTTAAAGATATTTCTTTAAACTTAAGTAGATACAATAACTGAAATAATGTTTTTCTCAATTTCGATTTCAAACAAATTCTGAAAGGAATAATTATGAAATTTTTATTCTTTAAATGTAGGATTAAAAATTTTAAATATATAGTTTTTGATTTTAAGTTAGTTTAAAAAATTATGAATAGAATTTTGAAGAAAACTGAATTTTTACTTAAAAGAAAGTGTGTTTGTAAATTAATTAAAAAATGAAATCGAAGAATGATTTAAAAATGATTTCATTTATATTAAGTAGCAAAATTCTAAAGAACTTAATTTATTGATAGTGAATAAATTAAATAAATCAGACAAAATTTGAGTAATTTATAAACAATAATAGAACCATTGTTTGCATACATAACATGCAAGACAAAAAAAAGAAAAAAAGTCATTTCAAAACAAAATTTGGAAAGAGAATTTTAAAAACTTCATGCATTTTGCAAACAATAATTTAATTATATTCACTTATACATTAAAACAAGAAACACATTTTTAAAAAGATAAAAGGTATTCAAAAAACAAATATAAGAAGAAAAAAACCTAGCGAATTTCCATTTATCCTCCTCAGTATTGAGATCAACTTTGAACTCTGTCTACTTCTTATGGTAATAGATGTTATATAAATTACAACCTATTAGTAAAATTTTGGAAAATATTTCATTTTTTTTTATTTCTTGAGAAAATTAGCGCATTTTATAGGCGGTGACAGATAATAGAAAATAGATAAAATAAACAACTGCTTCTAGTATGTTCCAACTAAGGGTGTTTGGAATCTCCGGATTTTTTTTTCACTGCTTTTTCTCAGAATAATCTAATGTTGTGTTTTCATTTGATCTACAAGGGCCATGTAGTTGGACAATTTCAAATGAATATCGAGTATCTTTGATTTTCATAACATTATTCTTAACATTTTTCCTTGTGTATTCAAATTCTTTTGTAGATCAATACAGTCCAAGTTTTTTCTATATTTGATTGACTGACATAAAAATCAATTGTACGAGCTAATTTCGAATTAGAGTATTTACATTGCACTAAAAAGTTTTGCATTTTTTACCATTTTGTTCAAAATTACTTTTTAATACAAATTTTCAATTTTTTATACGTGAGATACTGAAACTAATAATTACCTGAAAGTGATTAGTAATTAAATGTTTTATTATTTTTTTCAAAATAATATTTATAATTAAAAATTACCTATACAGATATTATACTAAAATCATAATAAAATATCTGGTAACAGATTAGAAAACCCTCCTCTCAGAAATCTAGTTTGACATTGCCTTAGGAGATTACACTGAGAAAAAAAAATTTTCTTATTTTTTTAACATTTTTCTAAAAAAAATTAGGAATGTTTCGATTAATTTAATGGTCATTAAAAATATTTCTTAATTTTTCGCAAAGTTGACGTTAAAACTGAGGAGGTTATTGTTCGATATATTTGTTCTAATGCAAAACAATTAAGCGTTTAATAATAAATTATATGCTCCAAAAATTAAAAATAAACAAACAAAAAAGCAAGAGATTCATGAAATAGTAACAACAATCTAACAACGGAATTCTCCTATTTATTTAACATTTCAAAAAATCTAGAAATGTTTCGATTAACTTAATGGCCATTAAAAAAATTGTGTTTAATTTTTCCAGAAGTCGACGCTAAAACTAAGATCATTATTTGTTCTAGGGCAAAACAATTCTAAATTAAACTTCAATAATCAATTATATCCACCAAAAAGTTTTTTTTAAAAAAAGGAGGTAAAAACAAGCTAGAAGTTTATCATTATGATTTTTCTGAGACAAAATATAAAAAAAAATATTTGTGATAAAAATACATAAAATTTAAAGCAAAAATATGACACTCGAAACAAACAAAGAGTTTTTAAATTATAGACATTTACTCTTTTAATAAAAATATGCTTCAGTTTTAATTCTATTTAATATACGAATGGCACACAAAAAAACAATACAAACAGGCATAAAATAAAAACAAATATAATGTTTAACAACATGGCAAGGTATGGCTTTATGTCTATTATCGGTTTCTAGTTTAAATTTTGGTTTTAAATTCATAGCACACGATAATAAACAAAGGAAAAATAAAATAAAAAATGAATGTTTGATATTTTTATTACTAAAGTTACTGAAATAATAATTTTGAAATTACATTCGACGAAATTCGTCAATGTAAATTTCTTCAAGTTGCTAGGAATTCAGAATAAAAATTGCAATTATTATTATTACATTTTTGTGTAAATTTGTTCAAAATATTTTTGTAATCTCATACATAATAAATAAAATCAACAATTCATATTAGCTATAAAGTAAGACGCCTTTTAAGTTTTAAAGAGTGGAATTAAGATTTTTTTATTATTTTCTTTAAAATAAATGTTCTTTTGTGTTACTTCGTACATAAATTACATTAAAATTTCATTTTTTATAGCTCTTTATTACAGCATAAATTTATCACTCCTAAAAGTCAACGATTTTTTTAAATTTCCTTTTTTCATAAGACCCTCTTTTATTGTTCTTTACTGTGAAGTATGTAATTATTCTTTAAATATAATATTAGTTTTTAATCATTAATTATGATTTTTTTTGCTGTTTTTCATTGATACACATTTTTATTTTTTAAACGTAATTGCAACTTTCTTATGTTATTGCTCGTTTACAATTTTTTTTTCTTTACTGTGACACAAATAAACTATATTTTAAATGCAACATTTATTTTTAATAATCCTTTCTATCTAAACGTTTCTTTACTGTTTTTCATTGTAAAGCGATATTATTATTTATTAAAGAGACTCTTACATTTATCATCATAATTTATTTAGAATATTGCTTTAATTCTTTTTTAATCATTATACATATTTATTATTTCTTAAATACAGTAATAACTTTCATTACTATTTATGATATTTCCTTATTATTTTTCATTATCATACATTTTTATTTAAATTCAACACTAACTTTTATCACTATTGTTAATTTAAGATATTTCTTTTGTGCTTTTTTTATTGTAGTGAGCACATATTTATTGTCTTAAAATAAAGATTAACTTTTTTCATTATTATTTATTAAAGAATATTCTACCACAAACATTTTAGAAATTGAATACGATTTTAAACTAAAAACTCGATTACAGAATCTAGGCATAAACATTTATCGATTTTATAAAATATTTACTTGATGGGAAATGAAATTTATTGAGAAAATAACCCATTTGAATGGCATTTGATCATATACAAGCTTTTTTTGGCACAAAAATGGTTTGATCTGTGTTTATTTATTTAAAACGACCTTCTTTAAATTAAATATTTTATATCGTTACAAAAAAAAAAAAAATTCGAGATTAAATGTTTCGTCTTCAAGACATACTTAACATTCAGTTAATGTTTTGATAGTCTTGTTTAATAGAAGATGATTTAAAATTCAAAGTGCAAACTGTTACGAAAAGTAGAAAATAAAGGACAAGTTAAATATTCTCACAGAAAAATGGGAACGGAAACGTTAACCGAATGAATTAGAAGGTGCTGCGGATCAAGGTCGTACTTAGTTTCTCACTTCAGTCATTTATGATTGTATATGAATGATATAAAACAATTAACGGATATTAAGATGGTGGATGCTTCAATTTTGAGTGAAGACTATGCATTGTCACTTCCCATGTTACTCGAGTATCTCCTACCTTATTCGTATGCAGAAAGCTTTCAGCTAAAAAATTTGATATGAATCTGGTTGGAGTATATATATAGCTCTTCAACTTCTCTAATAGTTTGCACATTGAATTTTGAATCGCGACATTTTCTATATAAATGCATTAGCAAATATTAAAACTACGAAAAAAAAAGCAAGCATAAGATATAATCACTAAAACATTCAGTAATATTTAAACTAAGTAAATTGTAGGGATTAAGATATTTGTTATACTATCATATGTTAATTAACAAAACATTCACTTTAAGTAAACAAAAGATTTAAGCCGACCAATTAATGACCAGCATTTTGCTTTAAAGGGATAGCAAATATGAGAATCTTAGCTGGCCACCAATCCTTGACAGACTTGTCGTATGAGTTCAGGCAATTCATTAGCATACAAAAACTTTACCTCGCAAGGGGGCGGAGCGCTGCGATAGCTTGGAACGATCTTGAAGGTCACGCTGCCACGGGCTTCACGCTGCAAAATAATTAAAAGTCTTAGTCAAGGAATGGATGCAAAATATTCACAAGATAATATTATTGATAAAAACATATGTTAAGATAATAACGTCATTTCAGAAGGATGTCCGAAAAGTCACGAGCACATTAAAATATTACTGAAAAAAAAAACTAGAAAATATAAGGAAAAAAAACTAATTTGATAGTTCTTATGTTCAATGAAAATATTAAAGTTAATAAGTCTTGATGTGAGTTCCCTTGATTGTGCCTAACGTGTCCAAAAGCATTAACAGTATCTGCGGAATTATGAATGGAATAGGAACAATGAGTTGCGCAGATTTAAATATCGCAAATTAGTGCAAATTGTTCTGATTTACACGATTTTTCATATAATATCTCACGAAAAAATTCCTATGAACTTAAATATGAATATTTCTTGATATGATAACTGTTTGGAACTTTCTCATACATTCAACAACAGGCTACACCTAGCGCCATCTGTCGGTTTCTGAGAAGTAATAATAAAGTGAAGTGAAATTTCAGGAGGCGGATTAATAATGTATGTTATCGAAAAAACTTCTTTGTTCTTAAATTTTTTTTTTTTTTTGCGTAATATTTTTACATATTTGAGGCTTCTTGGATATCCTTTATATTTTCTGCATGTAGGTGAGTTTCACATTTTTATCTTGAAATTATGATTGTTGTCATTTAAAAGAATTATTCGAAGTTTAATATCAGCATGAAGTTCTTATAAACAAAATAAACATAAAAGAACACTCGTCCTTAGAGATTGTTCTTAGAAATACATTCAAATACAATAAAAAACAGAATTAATAATCACACTTCCACATTACGCTAAAAGTAAAGTTTTTTTAATTTTAATTATTTCCTATTTTTTAGAAATTAATTAAAAAAATATAATTAAAAATATCATGGATTCTTTGAATCAATAAATTTACAAATTCAATGGTAGATGGCGCCACACATATATCATCAAAATTTAATAAAATTATTTGGTTGACTGATAAATTAAGTACTGGAAATATTACAATAAAGTTTAATCTTCTAAAATGCACAATTGTATAAAATTTCAAAACTGTAGCATATATAATAAAGATAAAAAATTTCATCTTTATTTTGGGTTGGTTTTAAAATGCAAGAGCCATATTTGTTTTTGTTGCTCAATTTCATCTTTAGAAATGCGAAAAAGTAAATTTAAATAAAAATGTGCAATAACAATTAAAGACGACAACTATTAAGTAACTATTAAAGCCGCAACAATAACAATATCCTATCTAATCAGAGATAGTAACAATTATTTATATATATAAGTTTAGGATCATAGAAATTGGTTAAAGGTAAAGTTACAGACGAAACTTATTATTTTGTCACGATAAATAATTTTGAACATAATTCTAATATGTACAAAAGAGAGTATTATAATAAATATTGGAGGTGGCAAACTTTACTTTTAAATTGCAAACAATCAATATTTTGAATCAAAAACGTATGCTAAAATAAAAACTGTTCCATTTTTTTTTTATTTGTAACTCCACCTGAAACTCTAAGATGTTGTTCAAACTCATTTCTCATTTCCAACGCGCAATTCGATTGGTCTTTGCACACACTCTGCTGGCTATCAACAACTCTACACTTAGTTGCATATCGACTGCTAAAAAGGTGCTATCGCACCACAATTCTTTTAAAAAAATTAGATGCTGTGGGAAAAATCCAGACAAAGTTTTCAAAATTTTACTTACAAGCATCCTTTGTAAACTTTCGACTGATTGGTTGGCGACACTCACTCCATTGATTTCTCTTATTTCATCGCCAACATGCAGGGTCGCTATAAAAAAAAACATAAGCAACACGCTTAATAATTGATACAATACAATACCTTTGACAGAAACAAAAGAAACAGTATTTAAATGGAAAAACTAAACTGGGAAAGAGCAATACTGAACTCTAAAGGAGTAGCACTGAACTGGAAAAGAGCAGCACTAAACTCGGAAA
>JAPMOR010031811.1:36789-47473 GCA_026543865.1 Argiope aurantia | reverse complement strand
TGTAGAGAAGAGAGTTTCACCTCATGTAGCCGTCTTCATTATGTGGTTATGTTTCAAAATTATTGTTTGTTTTAAAAATATCTTAATCTGATTTCAAAAAGTGACATTCATATAACTAAACCAAACCGAAACAAATGCCCGAATGGCACAGAAATTATTCCATACTTTTCG
The DNA here is from genome assembly GCA_026543865.1 of Argiope aurantia. Taxonomy (NCBI): domain Eukaryota; kingdom Metazoa; phylum Arthropoda; class Arachnida; order Araneae; family Araneidae; genus Argiope; species Argiope aurantia. The sequence continues at coordinate 47,302 of JAPMOR010031811.1, read as the reverse complement.
AAAAAAAGAGGAACTTATTTCTTGTTCCTGATCCAGAATTTCCGTTTTCATTATTTGCTTATTTCAGACCTACAATGTAGATGTTAAAGACAGTTTTTTTTAACGGATGATGGAACGACAAAAAAGTACCAGAATACAATAAAATGAGAACACCTAACCCATTATCAGATTTAAGACATGACACTTTCAAAGAAAGTGAAAATTTATGTTATGTTTGATCTATTTATACATTAAGATGCTGAATCGTCAATTTTTGGTGAAAATATCGAATATTTTTTTTCCTTAAATATTTTTAAGTTTTAAACAATTTTCTTTATAAAATCATTTGGATTTTGCTTTTACTGTCATTTTTTAGAAAATTAAATTCGTCTTTATATTCGCATAGTTTGCGATTTAAAGGTAGTTTACATCCTTAACTACTATTTTGTCAAATTCTGAATTTTGGTAAAATTTTCGTTAAAAAAAATGACTTTATAACGACACAAACTTGTAATACTACTTTCCTACCCAGTTCTGTAAATATCTCTAACGGTTACTGGATGGATGCCGGGACAATGACTTTGGTCCATGGCGCAGAATTTGACAACACAAATGAAGGACAAAAAATATTCCAGAATCTTGGCGATATCATCATCAGGATTCGAATGTCAGAGTTTGTTCTAGAACCCCCTAGAGACAGAGTTGAGAGGATTCTATATTAATAGTCGAACTGAGAGAGAGTAGTTGAGCGAAGTCTCATTTTGACGTGTTGGTCTCCTGTCAGAGCTGTTGTGCTGCAAGAGCAGTTCTTGTGTAAGCTTTCGACATGTTTTGCAATTGTACATCTGTGATTTTGTGTAGTAAAAAAAGCGTCTTTGTTTATTATAGAACTTGTTGGACTTTTCATCGTATGCTACAGAATGGATTCGATTTTTTCCCCCGGGAATAATAAATTAAAATCGAATTCATATTTTTGTTCAAATGATTTCATTATGTTCTACCATTCAATATTTCAATATATTTCTCAATTTTTTGTACCTTTATACGGCAGAATAAGCCATTTACTTTTGTAAAAATGTCTTTATAATCTCTTTAATGCTTTTTAGTGCAAAAGTAGTTGAAAACTTATACTATTTTTCAGTTGAACTCTAATATAAAAAGATTGGATAGAAATAGAACTTATTTTTTCGTTCAAGAAGTAGGTAATACTTTTTTTTTTACTATCTGCTAGTTAAACTTATCTATTTATCAAATAATCAAATCATTTCATAAATAGAAGATCTAAAATAAAATGTTTTTCCTTATGCCTCCTTTTAGCCAAGTATTCAATATTTTTTTCCCCGACTTTCGAAATACGTTTGATTTTTAACTTATATATTTTTGATTTTATATGTGTTTTTTCAACCTATTTTATATAAAGATTTATGGTGAAAGCTTATAAGCCAGTTAACAGCTACGTTACATGGGCAATTGCTTTTGTATTGTGGTCATTTTACTCGGCTACGAACCACAAGGTCCCAGGTTCTATCCTCGCCCATACCAATCCGCCACAGATTCAGAAGTATAAGGTCTTAAAACATAAACTGTCTAAAACCTCCTTCATACAATACATAATTTAAGATATTAATTAGTAAGTATTAATATAATTAATAAAATAATTAAAACATTTTATATAAAAAATAAATGAGTTTTGCAGATGGTCGGGATTTTTTTATGACAAGATCCATAGGAATCATTCTATTTGACATTCGAATAAGAGAATGCCTCACAATTTCATTTAAGATACGTGACTAGGTTTTGGAAAAATTTTTTGAAAAACGTTCGAAAATAGTTATATTTGTGAATATTTACATAAAAAAGATTTAATAACGTCTAAGAAACAAAACTATGCCAATTAAGTGGTAAACGTTTTTTAAAAATTAAAAAATACATAGCTTTTTTTTTGGCTAAAAAAGAGGTATAAAATCTTCTAATTTAGAAGTTTATTTAATTACTTAATTAAAATTATGCAAATAATTTAAGAAATATATTGTTCTTGAACTAAAAATAAGCATTCTGTAAATATTGGGATTCGACTGATAAATAACACGAAATTTTCAATTTTTTTCCACATTGTGAATTATTAAAACAACGACATAATATTTCTAAATAAATAGATTAGTGATTCTCTAATTCAGGGACTGCAGAACATACTGAAAAATTAATGCATCAAATTTGATCAAAAAATATGCATTGAATTTCAATTTAAAAACTTTTTTGTAAGAACATTCTATCAAAGATTAGAATTCAGAAAAATTTCTAAACATGCAAAATAGCTTTAAAGCGTAAATGCAATATAAAAATCAGTATAACTTCAGCATAAATAGACGTAGAAATAAAATTCCAACAGTTTTATAAAGAAACCTATTCAAACATTAAGAATCGCAAATAAAAATAACCATAATTTCACTGAAACAAATCAACTTTTCAATATAATCATTTACTTGAAACCGAATAATCGAATCAAATGAAAATGATCCACGTCGTCTAATGAGAGATGAAAGGATGAAAACGATAAGGAATTGAAAGTATGATTTTGATGGAATAAGAAAAAATGAAAGGAGTCATACCTTGCCGATGAATCATTCCTCCGTGCATGATTCTGGCCACGATGCACCGGCCTTCCTCGTCCACTTTCAGAGTGATTCCCTGGAAAAAAAGAAACACGCTGATGAATTATCATCGGGTATACATTCAATAGGGTTCAATACGAACATTAAAAAAAATAGGAAAAATGCTGGGGGAAAATGGGGAGAAATCTTAGGAAACATAGAGGAAATTTTAGGGAGAAAAAGAGTAAATTTTAGGGAAAAATATGAAAATATTAAAATGAAATCTACAATCGCAAATTTCAAGTTATCATGTGAGAACATTATTATCTTTTAAGTCATTATTTGTCTTAATTCATTTAAGTCATTAACCAGCTTAAACCGATTTGAAACAATCACGAGACTTCTCTATCGGTCTCCCCCCCTCTCTCTCTCTCTTTCTATATATATATATATATATATATAATTTTTTAAAATTTTAATTTTCAATTTTTCTAGCTGGCAAACGAAGTTTTGGAGCTCGACCGATTTTCAGATGGAATAATAGCTACGATGTCATAGTTATACGTCAACCTTTTAAAAACGCATCTGCTGTCGAAGAAGCGTGCTTAATAATACAGCAATACTGGTAAAAGCAGGTCCACCTTTTAAAAACGCATCTGCATTCAAAGAAGCATACATAATAATAATGCAATACTGGTAAAAGCAGGTGAAAAAATGTATGTGATTAAAAGAGGATGATGAAAATTGCCATTTATGCTTTAATCATCGCCTACGCGATTTCGAGCTTCAATATTCATTGCCTACGCGATTTCGAGCTTCAAAACTCCCTAAGCAAAGCAACATCATGTTCTTACATGATAATAAAAAACAGTAAGGAATCGATGAGAATGTTTTTGGAATAGTCCATAGAATAATTACTTCGAGTATTCAACTCTCTACTTTTTTGTACATTGAGACAATAAAGAACCGTCCACGTTTTTGCGTTTAGCTTCGTTAAACAGTGTCGAAAATCGGGTATGCATTTTGGATTTCTTCACATCGATCTTTTGGGACCAATTCATTTAAATGCATTTAAAATTAGTTCGATCAAGTTGTTAAAATTCTACTCGATTAATTAAAAACCGGGTATTTAAATGTTGAGATGACGTATCAAATTCCATAAATGTTGAGATGACATATTAAATTTCATATTTGCATTTTTGAATTATTATATCTACATACACATGGATCAAGTGAATCATGGATCAAAACACTGAATGGATCAGCTGCAAAATTTAAATTAGATCCATATTTTGGGAGTAAATCGCATCTATATACATAAAACGATAATGTACGAGGCATAGAAATCGCTGTTATTAACTTAATGTCGAATGGCAACATCCAAATTCAACAAACCATTATACGAATTTCAGATTGATTCATTGAATGTTTTTAAAGATACGCTTAATTCAATGTTTCCGTTAGTTAATGAATGGAGCTGCAAATTATTATTAGAAATATTCAGAAAGGGTAAATAATGTGTATCACCAAAAATCCATTCAGTCGATTGAAAGATGATATAATAGAAATGAAAAAGTAGGTTTCAAACAGAAAGTTTAATCGCTTAACCGTTCCAGACGGGGAATTGCTGTTTTTTTTATAGAAGTATATTTTCTTGTCTTCCAAAACAATTATCTTACAAAAAGTAATCATTGTATTATCATAATGTTAAAAAAAACACCGTTTTTTATTTCATTGCTATAGAATGATTTCCCTTAATTTTAATGACATTTTTAATCATTTTGAGACATTATATTAAAAACAGATTTAAAAAAACACTTTTAATATTATATTAAACATCTGATGTTTTTTGATTATATTTATTTTTATTATTTTTTAATTTTTAAATGTCAAGATATATTGTTCCCTAATTCACCACAAGATGGCGCCACTGGTATCAGATTAAAATTTATTTTCGTTTATCTATTAGCTGGTATTTAACATCTTGTTCAAATAGCGCATTTAACATCAAGAATACTTTAGGCATACTGGGAAGAGAGTTTAAAAAAATTGTGCGATATTTTATTTTTATAAATATGAAAAAAATTAAATTTCTTGATGTTCGCCATTAATTTTATTACAAAAATATCATATTCCTTCCAAGATTAAAAATTTATTTGTTTACAGTGTGATAAATAATGAGCTCATAAATAAAATAACAATTGTTTATATAATAAATCGTTTGCTTGTAAGTAAAGAATATATATTTTTTATCTTTAAGTATAATAATCAGAAATGATGGCTTACCCACTAATGCGACAGTTTTTTTTCCTCTTCTTTTTTTTTTCTAGTTTAAACAGATTTAGCAGCGTTTCGATGAAATTATAAATACATAAAGCGTGCATTACAACGATATTAAGAATACACAACGATTATATTAATGACGCCTGAAGCTGCAGTGCTTTAACCCCAAAAGTATCATAAATAAAGTGTTACGAAAAAGCGATGACAAATTAAGTTAATGGGCCTTACCAAACAAAATTACAAGAGCTATTATCTAGAAAAGACAGAAAGATAAATAAATGACAGTACTAAATAAAATTAAGATTAATTCTTCTGGAATAATAATAAAAAACATGGATCAGAAACATAAACACGCCAAATTATGCTTCCTGTGATATATGTTGATGTTAGTTACAAGTAACATAATAATATTTTTAGATGGCATTTTTATTATCCATAAATGGTACGATTCTCTAAATAGGTGATAGTTTAATCTGTAGTTACAAAATTTGGCGCATAATTACTTCATTTGAAAAAGCTACTCTTTAAGAAAGAATCTGTAAAAAATTTTATATTAAATTAAAATTGAAATTTAAAATGATTCTTAAAGTTTTCCTTCAGTAACTTTAGAATATACTATGGAACAAAAATCGTTTTTGCACATTTTAAAATAAAAAATATATATATAGTTTTTGGATGATACTAACTTCATTTCTGTAATATTTAAAAAAATTTTTAAAGTTATAAAAATTACTTTTAAGCACTATTTTATAAGAATGAGTTTTTTTATATATATATAATCGCGTTTAATATAAAAGTTAGAATATAAAAAATTAATGTGAACAATAAGTTTTATGTAACTCCAATTATTGGATATTAATTGATTAATTCGATTTATTATTAATCAAGGAATCACTAATTTAATTTATTATTATCAATTGATTGCTTCAATTTATTTTAAAACAATGTCGGTACTAAGCAGGCATTTTTTCTGTAAAATTCGCGATGTAAAAGTCGTTTTCCCTAGAATGCAATGACTGATGCAATCAAACTAGAATAAAGACAAGACAGATATAACTAGCTTAAAACATTATGTTAAAATATTAAAGGCTGAAGTTTCGGATTTGCATTGTTTTTCTTTCTGACTTTCTGGAATAAGTATAATGGTATAATAACAGGCAGAAACGTGTTAAAAAAAATCCCACTTATGGTTTTAATGAAACACCAAGCTGCTGACTACTCTGAGTCAAAATGCACGTTTTTAGAATTATGTCTGTCTATCAGTGAACAGAATTCACAGATGTTTTGAGCTAGATTGATGAAATTTATGATGAAACGGACTTATGATTTTAATCAATCTCTAAGCTGTTGATATCTTCGAGTCCAGAATGCACATTTTTAGAATCAGTCCTGTGTGTGAATATAATAATACACAGACGCTTTGAGCTAGATTGATGAAATTGGGTTTATGGTGTTTATATTAAAATTAATGATTTTTTTCCAAATTTTGAACGAAATACCTTCACAGGAAGTTTGCCTGTCTGGCTGTCCAAGGGAAAGTGAACACGATAATGACGAAATGTAAAAAGCCAGATGGGTAAAATTTAGTATACAGTTTATAGCATCTAAAATACAGATACGAATCAAATTCGATTACGAGTGATTATCTCACGATTTGCTCATTCCATGTCAGCATGTAAACGCAATAACTAAAAAAAAACAAAAAAAAAACCAGCGAACAAAATAAGTGAAATTTGCTATTTGATCACTTTACTAAAATTATAGTTATGTGCTTAAATTTAATCGATCGGAAAAAAAGGCACCCCAAAATGCTTACTTAAGTTTTTTCTGTGATCTTCTATATTCAAATGTACTAAGACGAATAAAGAGCTCATGTGTGGAATTTTGACAGTAAAAATATAAGCACTCAAGGCACTCATGATTTTTCAGAAGATTCCCGATTTTTATGTGGCAGAGAAGGCAAATCACACCTTTATTAAGGAGTGAGCGAGAAAGATTTAGAGAGACCTACTAATCATCATCAGCAGAAGTAGAGAAACGTCTTATAGAGATATACCTCTATATCATCGTGGCGATCATAAATAAGTACTATCTATATCATTGTGGCGATCATAAATAATTGCGATCTATATCATTGTGGCGATCATAAATAATGGCGATCTAGAAAATGTAGAATAAGCAAAAATAGGATAAACCAAATAATTAAATCCAGAATGAATCATGCATGAAATCGACGATTTGAAATAAATCCAAAAATTTATTAAAAATACATCGCACGAAGGAAATAAAATACTTTTATGATAAAAACAAATAGAAACATGCTTCGTCGATTTTCATCAATGAGACAAGTTTTGTATTTAACTGCATAGTATGATGCGTTTAATAACATTAACGTCCCGTTTTAAAACGGCATCTTGAAACAAACGTAATTTTGAACCACCGTTAGAGGAAGAGTATGACGACTTGGCCTATCTTGGCACGAAAGAAATTTTGAAAAACCTTCAGATGACGAGGACGGCGCTTGAATTGGCACCCTCCCCTCGCCTCTTCAAACATCCTCGCCTCATCAACGGACATTTGATTTTGGACTTATATTGACATCCATATTGACCCAATATTTGACATCAAGGACATTTGATTTTGATAGACTTAGCGTGCACCAGACTCGCTTACAAGCAGTTCTTCGGTGGAATCGAGGATTGGATTTAAGAACCTCCGATATCGAAGACCGGGAACCTTACCATCAGGGCATCGCGGTTCACGCTAAATGTAATGAAGGAAATCGAGTATGCAGTTTGGAAGTATTATCTATTTGAAATCTGTATGCCCAGAGCATATACAAAATTTCATTTATCTAACCCTTAGTGCTTTTGAGTCATCGTGCTCACAGATGCAGGATACATGAACAGACAAGAGAATTTTTGACGAATGCGATTCTAAATTTTAGACAGATTTATAATTTGATGCATAGACAACATACAGACAATCTTTTCTCTAACTGGTAACTATTTTGAATTATCGGTTTTGGAATGTAGACGGATGGACAGAATAAAGAATTTTTCATTTATGGATGCTGCCCACTATTTGAAATATATTTGCATTTTTTGTACAAATCTACACACGCTACATTACAAACTAACTTACCACATTTCATTTACCTAGTTCGTAATCCACACACGCTACATTACAAACTAACTTACCACATTTCATTTACCTAGTTCGTTTTGATTTTTTAATTATAGTATTCTTAAACATTGTGCTGTTTTGTACCCTTTTGTCTACAACCAGCGCAATCATTAAACAGTTGGATTGAGTATGTGATCGTATTCACAGACAGACGTACAGACTGATTACCGACACTGAATCGGTTACAGTTAGTCTGCTCTGCTAACTATGCTATCGATGACTAATCGTGATAACATAGTGGCAGACCGACATAAAGACAGTCGGAGCGACAGACAAGTTTAGTTTAGTTACATTAACGTCCCGTTTGAAGCAACACTTGGGCTATTTTGGGACGGACCTCACAATTTTGAACCGTGGTCAGACGACTAGGACGACACCTGAGCTTGCACCCCCTCTCCACACCACACCAGCGGGAGGACGTTTGGTCAAGACGAATTTAACGTGCAACAGACCCCCTTACACGACGGTTCTTCGGTGGAATCGGGTCTCGAACCTGAAACCCTTCGGTTCCAAAGCCGAGATCTTACCACCAGGCCACCGCGGCCCTCGGCGCGACAGACAAATTAACAGGCAAACAAATGTCTCAAATTTGTTATGTAAAATATTTTACGATTATTATACATTCTCTTTGTACATTTCGGATAAAAGAAATAAAATAAAAAATAAAGTTATAAAAGTAAAATAAGAGTTTTTTTTTTTTTTTTTACTTGCAATCAAATCCCATATCATAAGTCCTCCATCCACCAAATTTTCTACCTAATTAGATTCGAAGTTATTTTTCTACTAAAAGAAAACGACGCTCTTAAAATAAACAGCTATATGACAGCTTTTTTTTTTCAAGTAAAGACAGACAGAGCTTTAAAAAATCACTGTCAATGTGTGTTTGCACCTTTTGCTTATTAATTAAAAAAAAAAGATGGATTGTTGGAGACAAGTAAGAAGTTTTTTTTAAGTCTAAAAAATGTGTTGAGATTCCTTTCTTTTTAAGATAAAAATAATAGAAAAAAGCACTTTAAACAAAATGACAAAAAAATGTGGTCTGCTTTGTGGAAATAGTACGAACTTCTTTATAAAAGAAAAAAGGAGGAAGTGTGTGTATATGTGTGTGTGTGGGGGGGGGGGGAGGAATTCAAATTTCTATACTTCAAAAGATTGTTAAATGATAAGTTTTAGGATTGATTCATCTGTCTTTATAAATAATTATAATTTGATATTATGTATTTTTATACTTTAAAAAGATACTTATTAATAGTGTTAATAACGAGCTCATAAAAATTTTTTGAGAGAATTTGTGAGAATAAAATCAGTAACTGAAACAACGATAAAAATCTTGCTATAAAACAGGCCTTTATGTTTCTACTGTAAAACATGAAGAAATGAAATGCCAAATAAAACTGGCAAAATCGGTACATTTGTTGAAGTTGGGGGCTGTGCTAAAATTGCGATATAAAGAAAGGGTGAACAGAGGGTTGGCGATCATTAATGAGGGTTGGCGATCACTAATGACGATTTCAAATGAAAAAAAAAATGCATATATGCAGTAGGAGTTAGACCGGGGGGGGGGAGATGATTTCTTGGTTTATCTGGTTATCGAAAATATTTGGATATTGAATTTCAGACTCAGTCGTCTTCAGTTGATTGGTTTGTGGACTGTCTATTCCTTTATATCTGAATGCGAAATGTAAAACAGCAGGAGTGATCTCTCTGAAAACATTTTCGCATTTTTTTAATAAAGGTTTTATTATCCCATTCCCACATAAAATTGTGTATCTTGGACAAAGAAAGAACGCCACGAGTGCTCATATTTTTATTTACATACATAAAAAGACAAAGTATTGTAATCGTCAAAAATATTTGATCTCGGTATCATTTCAGACCCACTCGAGTCCGAAAAACACATTTATAAATTTATGCCTGTTTGTCTATGAACGCCATAATTCAAAAACATTTTGAGCCATACGGATAAAATTTGGTATTCGGTGCTTACATCAAATATATAGATTTGATGTAAATCAATTCAGGAGAATTCTCTTTTCCGACTGCAAAAGTAGAAATGAATATGAAAATTATAAATGCAAGGAGTAAATAGATGAAATTTGATACACAGGTTTATCATTTAAAATGTTTTGATCCGTATCAAATTTGGAATCGACTCTGTCAAAGTTCTGATCATTCGTCGGTCTATATTTCCTGAAACAAGCAAACTCTATAATTCGAAAATGCAATGACTTAAACAAATGGGATTTGGTATATGACCTTATGACTAATATAACAGTTCAAGGTCACATTTTGGTTGCATTCGGTTCAAAAAGTGTCCAAAATGAAAATTTGGTATTTCTGCAAAAACACAATGATATAAACATATCAAATTTGGTATCAAATTTTGTGACTACAAGTGCTGACTTGTCTCAAATTGGTTTCATTAGGTCCAAAAAATGTCCAAAATGAAAATTTGGTTTTTCTGCAAAAACACA
>JAPMOR010031809.1:79665-91188 GCA_026543865.1 Argiope aurantia | reverse complement strand
AAGATAATATCTTATTAGCTATCTCATATCTTTGATAAAAATGAAAAGTGGGCGAGAGAGGAAATACAAATACAAAATATCTTTCAAATTATTTTAGTGTTGCCGAATAATCAAAGCTATTGAATTGCAAATGTGCTAAAAAGAACTTTTATTTTCAATGGAATCGCTTGGGATTATTTTTTAAGCTATATTTGAATGGAAAATAGCAATTATGTTTTCAAACTGAAGATATAAATTGGGAATTTGAAAGCATTAAAATAATTGCTTCTTCAGTTCCATTTTCGGGAAATTCGAAAGCTGAGAATCCTTTTTTTTATGCTAATCGAAAGTCAGTTTGTTTTGGAAAGCTTTTATGAGTATTAAATTGTTAAGAGAATAATGGGAAGACCTTTGAGTTTTAAATTTCTCGCTTTAAAATATATATTCAAATTATGAGATAAACTAACATATTTTTATCTTATTTCTATCTAAAATGATACGAATATTAAATCAAACAATGGTATTTAATTGCCAAAAGATTCTGTAATTTTGTTATTTATTTTCGATATTAATGTGACAGCAGAATTTGTAAAGACAATTATACAAAAGAAAGAATTTTGATTTTGTAATGATATTTATCCTCACTTAATTCATGTTTTTTAAAAATCTGCAATATATTCTTTGCTGTTTTATCTTGTAGCTTAGAAATTTAATAAGCATAGTCATCAGTGAAAAATGTAAAATAAATTTACTTTTCATTTAATATACATAATTTTTTAGCTTGTGGCAGCAATTTAAAAATAAAGAAAATAGAAATTTAGTTATTTTTCTAATATTTCTTCTTTTTTCAATTGATATTTGAAGTTTTGTATCCTTTGTCATTATATCGTGAAGAATTTGCAATGGTTCTTCCTTCTGCAGTAAATCTTTTGGAAATAATTTTAAAGGGTAAGTTTTGGATATAGCTCTTTCGGACACGGAATACATGCTGCATCAATGGTACCCGTATTGGCATCCATTTGGCGAATTCAGCAAATGCCTAAAATATTCGAGATTTTTGGCAGTTCCAATAGAACTAGATTTCAGAAGTTTCTTTTGTACTATTTAAAGTCCTATTTCAATACTGACCGAATGAAATGAAAAGCGAAGCAACAGATTCAGTTGGTATTGAATAGTCAAGAGTAATAAGCTGTATGGGGAGAGAATCAGCTGAATTGAGCTTAAGCAAGTTGTTCAGCGAAGTCTCATCAGCAATTTCGTTCTAAGTTCTTTGCGATTTTTCAATTGTTTAGTAGTAACTTTTTGATTTTGTTCTGTAGTTTACTGCAAAAGTTATTCTTGTTTGGGCTTCAGATATACTTTGCTATTGTATATCCGTGTTTCCATGGGAAATATAGATATATACGTTAAAGAACCAGTTGGACATTAATAATCGTTTGATAAATAATAAAATGCGTACACATTTTATAATAATCTTTGATGAGTAATAAGAATCCGTTGGCATTTGTATGTGTGTTTTCGTATTTGCTATGCACTTTCTAGGTTCTATGTCAGATTCTGGTTTCAACCGGTTGGAAAAAATATGTCTGATTGTAAATTTGATTTTCTGCTATCTAATGCTAAATACCAAAGATTTATCGTACAAAAATACTAATCAAATATCACGCGGGAGTTACTGTAAACATTCTAAATTCATGCCAAATATCATGTTGTTAGCTGCAACCTCCAAGGCATTGATGGACAAAATTTTATAAGGGAGGAGGGACGGATATTTTTTATTATAGAAAGTGCAAGAAAATTTTGGAAATAATGCTCCAGCTAATTTAGATTTGGAAACGATGTAAACTTCATTTATGTGCAATTTTTCATTTTTTAAAAAAAAATATTGCAGAGAAACGCGAAAATTCAACTTAATTTTTAATTAATTTAAAATTCTCAAGGAAGTTTGAAACAATATCCTTCCGAGGTGCATATTGGTGTATATGTGCCAAATTTGATCTATAGAGAGCAAATACACACACAAATTCATCTTTATTCGGAGTGGATATATCAAATTGTAGTTGCATTCATATTCATATTATATTTATGAAAATATAAAGTATTATTTCATTTTAAAATGAATAAGATTATAAAAGAAAATTAGCTTCCGGAGAATTATATGCAAAATCCAAAATAATATATTTTTCTTCATAGTAAAGTAGATGATAATTATCTCTATTTATTATTTACTTGACGATTTTGACCAACTTTGCATTACTCTGAGGTGTACATTTTAACCCTCTAAAATGTAAATTTCGATAAATTAGATCGATAATCATTTATTTTGTAGAGCATTAGCATACACGGACACTCAGTCTTCTTCATTATTAGTAGAGATTTCAATGAAAAGCTGAGAAATACTGCTTAAACGTAAACCTTATCAAATCGGCTCCTTTCCTTTGGTTTAACAATAACGAAATAAATATTATTAAATTTAATAATCATTTATATTCACCTTTTATTAAATTTTTTAATTATGATTTGAGGAAAAATCTGAAAAGCAAGAATATTTATTTTAATTGCAAATCATCATCTGTAAATATTACTTCCCAGTTAGCGCACTATATTGTACAATATTGTATGATATTAAAAAATATTCACAATATTGTATAATAATGTTAAATATTGAAATATATAATATAATATCGCACAATATTGTACATTATTGTTTGATAAGCTATGCTACTTGGGCTTTAGATTTAGCATATTATATCAGTATTAAATGCTGCTAATCTTGAAAGGTTTTAGTTTGTTAATAATTCAATATCATAATATAAATTAATTTTGAAATCAGAAATTCTGTGAAAAAATAATATTAGTTTTATTCTTTTTCTTTAACACTAACATTGTCTTCTTGTGTTTTGGAACATTTCTAATCAATTAATATGTTTCAATTATTTGTCTGTTTGGAATCGTTCAAAAATTAGCTATTTTAGTCAATAAGTTTTATTCTTGTAAAAATATAAACATTTATAATGCTGTGAATTGAAATTAGATTTGAATTTTGAAACTAAATAAATTATATGTCTTAAACATCTCAAGTAGTTGTAAAATATTGCAAAATATTATGAAAATTCGACAGTAACCTAGAATATTGTACCTCTAATTACCTTTCACACAATCTGGTTCGTCAAAGGTATTAATGTTATTTAATTTCAGTTAAAAATTTCACGTCCGTACCTCAGAAAAATTGTCATATACTAAAGCTGTATTATTTTAATTATCTTATATATATTAAGTCTATTATGTATATGAATTTTTCCAATGACTCGTTCTATGATCTTATAGGACTATTATGTCCTGTTTTATCGATCTTTTGAATTTAGAGGTCGTGTACTTTGTAATAGAAAATATAATTTTTGATGTTTTTAAAACACGTAAAAATCATTTAGGGGCGAAATATTTTCTTAAATCATTGCAAAAAAATCCCTCTAAAATTTAAATTATTTTTAATTAATAATATTTCTAATAAAAATTTTAAAATAATTGTTCCGGAATGCATATTTCCACCCTCTAACGTATGTCTAGACTAGACTAAATCTGGTAGCTTTAGGTCTAATGCTCTGGAATAGGTAGCCAACACATATACACACGCACACATTAATCCTTATTATAAACGGAGATATCTAGGAAATCATGCGTAATCATGTTTTAATTTTGCTCTTGAAATACTGGCAAATATTGCCTGGCTTTCTTCGGAATTCCAAGTAACCACAATTTATATATCCAAGAGAACCAGATAAATTATAAATTACAATCTCTGAAAATTATAATCTAGTCTTTAAAATCGTTTGACTTTTTTGCCACTTTTTACCTGTTTATATATATTTTTTTAATTTTAGTCTGTAATCGTTTGGCAGTTTAATCATCACTAATTAAAAATTATAAAAACAATTATTTAAAGGCCAATAACATGCACTTAAATAAATTCACTGATAAACTGAGTGCGAATCTGACAATACCGTGCAAACCGTCCTCTCTCTTATAATAGATTTTCCTCTACTCTTATACATTCATACTTTACATTTCGTGCTTCTTATTCGTGGCAATATTTTTTCCCCTTTTGTCTTCGAAAAAATATAAGCTGGAAAGATAATGCTATTCATTTCCAGTGTCAGCTGGGTTTGACAGTCATTGTCCTCAATGTCGTCCTGCGGACAGATGGCCGTTCGCACTAATACCATGGTAGCAGAAAACAGAGTGGATTATACACACGGCATGTTTTGAACAATAGTTCGAGAAAAAGTAGTAGGATTGGAACAGAAGCTGTCTATAATAATTCATGCAAGAAAAATCAGCAGTTGCAAATTTCTTTTGTCTCTTCGCTTCACTTGTAATTGAATTTTAGCACCATTTCTGAAGAAAGTGAAATTCTGCATTTGTTATAAATTGTATTTGAAGCAACAATTGTTAGTGTGTGTCTTTATTAAGTTGTCTAAATGCTTTTGTAAATCGGATAAATATGTAAAGGCTTTATTATTGCATTTTGTTTTATTGACCGTATTTTTATCACAGATTAGTGGGTTAATTGTTAATGTCACGTAAAAATGCGATGCAGTTAATTATGTTGCCATGGTAATGCGTTTCTGATGTCAGAAACAATCAGAGCGAAAAAGGCAAATGAATAAATAAAATGATTTATTAATCAGTTCAAGCGAAACTTTATTGGGGAGGTTTGGAGAAAAACATTCTTGGCCTTGATTGAAAATCATTTGTAACAGTGAACTCATTTAAATTTATAAATTATTACAATGCTACTTCATTATCCTCCAAATTTTCATTCAAAAAAGATTCATTCATGAACTATTTTGCATGAATTTAAAATCTGGTATTACTAAAATCTGTCAAAATGTTTCCCTAAGCAGTTAGGCTTATAGCTAAGAGGTAAGTTTTCCAACTATTCTTAATAATTCTAATTCATGCCAGGTCAATGAATTCTGGCATTGGCATCAAATTTGGCAAGTTTGGTGACAAGAATAAAGGTTCTTTAAAACACAAGAATTAATGCGACATCTCGGTTAGGAGCTAAGATCTGGATTACCTCCGTATTTTAGCAAGCAGGATATATAAAGAGGAGCGCGCGCATGGACCGAAATTATCCCTTTGATCGTGAAATAATCTCTCTAGCTATATATTGTTTTCCGGTTGTGCAATAATGATTTGCTTTTTGCTTGTGTTTTATTGATCTCAGCAAGTATTGCTTTTTGTGTGATTCGGCTACGCTTTGTTACCTGTATTTCAAAATATTCATGTGAAATAAGACATTGTTATTTATAATTAGACTTTTCACCTTTCATGCATCAAACGATTTTTGTAATAATTTCAAATAACTGAAACAAAAATACATGGATCAAATTATGTTTATGAACAGTAAATCAAATGTAATTCTGAGGTTTCTAAAACATCTAAAAGAATTGCCATTTTCTTCCCGTCGTTCTATAGCTGAACTGCATATGTCTTATTCTCAATTTAATTTTCACCAAAAACGAAATACTTATTTAGTTTAAATTAAAAACTTTTCATGCATTTCTTACAATCAATTATAAAGATGTACTTAATTTCTGTTCAAAAGTCGTTAATTGAAGCAAGGTATCTTAACACAACATTTCAATTTTTTTTTTTTTTTTTTTGCACAATTTTTTTTTTATTTAAATGTAAGTATCAAAAACCTATGTTATTTTCTGTAATACGTCTATTGAGAAAGATAAAAATCAAATATTTTAAGATTAATCTTTTTTATAATTTCTTATGGCATTTAAAATTTTAAAACAATTTCTACTTTAGTTTGTTTCTGAAAATTATTAAAATTTAGGATGTAATCAAAATTTCAATTCTTTATGAATAATTGGATTTTCCTTTCCATAAATAATGTGAAATGTATGAAAATGTTTTTCATAGCATAATTATTTCTTATCTAAAAACTGTAGATAAATAAATATGATGTGTCTTAATTTTATGTCATGTCTTATGACCTGATAATAATATTCTGATTCTTGTTTTATTTTGACTCATTTTTGCAAGTATTTATAAATTGTTGCTTTTATTTCAATTAATAAAAAATAATTTATTACGTTTATGATTAGCTTAAGCTATTTAATACTTTTGAAGAAATATTAATACAGATTCTTTTAATAATAATCCAAATAAAGCAGCTCCAACTCAGTTGGGATAAACTTGATTATTTTCTTATTTTGGTTTCCATTACAAATAAAGCATGCTTGATATTAAAACAAGTAAATTTAAATAATGTTTTTAACTTCAATTTCCAAGCTTCTTGATAAATTTTCTATTTTCTAAAATACGATAGATAGATACATAAAAATAACTGTAATCATCAAAAAAAGTCGATCTCGAGAAATTGATGGATCATCAGGTGTTGGACTTAACCTAGTTTGAAAAGAAAATATTTTTGAAACTATTTCTAATAGTCTGGAAGTTAAAAATTTAGAAACCATTTCTAATAGTCTGCAAGTCCATGCTATAAATGTATTAATAACGATCCAGGAAACTGAAAATGGCTGCATCGATTTTTTTAACCAAAATTAAATATATTTTTCAAATTTACAGCACAATATATCAAGAAAAAGTTATCTGTCTAATTATTTGTGGAAATATAATAATAATAACTAAAAGAACTCACAAGGCTAGATAAGTGGAATTTAGTAATTAGTATTGACAACAAAATATTAAATATATGACAAATATTTGATTATCTCGGCGAAAAGAAAAAGTTACAAGCGTATATTTCATTTTCTTTATCAATCTACGAAGCTTAACAGAAAAATAGAGATTACATGCACATATACGTGAAAGTTAAGGGAAAACATTTCTGTGAGTTTCTAAAAGTCATAGAATCACCCTTTGAGATAAACAATCTTTTAAGAGCAATAAAATGCTAAAATTTATGATAAAGTTCATAGTTAAAATCAATAGTCAGTAATTCAATAAATTTTAATAACATTTTGTTACGATATTTAATGTTTTGGCAACAAAATGTAATATCACTTCAAATATTAATCATCAAAAAAGTTAGTCTCTACTGTCGCTGAGCTAGAGATATGATTTATATTGCACAAAATGCAAATCAATCTTCACTTGTTAATTTCAGAACTGCAGAAAATATGATTTATTGCCCGTGAAAAATTTGAATTAGATTAGGAAGAGTGATTGTTTTTTTTTTTTTTTAATGACAAAAATATAAACAAGAAATATAAAAAAAGAAACTGAATATTTACAATCATCAGTTTCATTTTGCTACCCGTGTTATGTAAAAGGAAAGTAAGAAGATAAAAGGAATATAACTGATAACAAAATACTTGAAGTTTATTTAGATTGTTTCAATTTAATATGTCCAAAATTAATTTTGATGGTCATATATATATATATATATATATATATATATATATATATATATATATGTAATCAATACATATATATATATGTAATATATATATATATATGTATACATATATATGTAATCTTTTCTAAATTTTCCTTTTTAATTGTCATAGTTCTACGTCAATCTTGTAAAAACTTATCTGCTGTCAAAGAAGCATACGTAATAATAAAGTAATACGGGTAAAAGCAGGTCAACCCTTTAAAAAAGCATCTGCTGTCAAAGAAGCATACGTAATAATAAAGTAATACGGGTAAAAGCAGGTCAACCCTTTAAAAAAGCATCTGCTTTGAAAGAAGCATACATAATAATAATCCAATACTGGTAAAAGCACGCAAAAAAATATATGCAATTAAAAGATATTGATGAAAATTGCCATTGATGCTTTATTCGTTGTCTACTCGATTTCGAGCTTCAAAACCCCCTAAGAAAAACATCATGTTCTCACATGATAATATTCTATTGTTATTATTCTTTTATTTGAAAAGCATGTCAGTTCCATTGATTGTTTATTAGAAATAGTATTTCAATAAAACTAATTTGTTGTTTTTTTTTTCATTTATATGATTTTACGTATATTATTTATTCATCGAATCATCGCAATTTCAAACGCACACCAAAAATTTATTTATTCTTCTATATTTTTTATATAATTAGAAATCACTTAGAATTTGTCTCCTATCTCCAAACAATAGGATTCATAACAACTCGCTCACAAATGTGTGAGTTTCATAATAACTAACTTACTAGCAAAACGTCTACTAGTTTCCGCCACATTATTTCCGGTGGAACATGATTGTGCACCTTTACTGTTTTTTCCATGGCAACCATAGACAGGTTCTAAGCGTTCTTTCTTGATAAGACTCGTTCCCAACCTTTTGGCCATTTTATTAAACATATTCTACACGAGGGTATCCGCTTTTTTTCCTAACAGATCACGAATCATCTTTTACGACACGGATTTAATGAAATTCCATTTCTTTTCTCTCAGATAGAGAACAAGAGTAACCCTCAAAGCACAGAAAATATCATTTCTTCTTCCAAAAGAAAAAAAAAAATACATAATGTGCGTCTGATTTATTTCTTTGAAAAAAGCCGGTTTTCAGCGCCAATAGTCGTAGGAACGTTTTATGGAGCATGTCCGGTTTGGGAACGATAAAAGCAACCAACCAATCAGGAATGAACTGATCTAAAGAAAACAAACCAAAGAAACTGAAGAAATAGAACTAAAAATAAGACTGGAAACATATAGATATAACAGAGAAAGAAAACAACTAAAAAAATTCCACGTAGAAAAAAATTCCACTGTACCAAATCTCTAGCGAAGTAATTACGGTAGAACTCCAAGCTTACCCTAGGTTTTGCTTGCTAGCAAGCGTGTCCGTCTCGGCATTTCCGAAAGAAAATATCGTCTGCGATCGGTTTATTTTGTTTCGACACTTTCTACTTTTTTTTTGTTTTGTTTTCCTGCTTTAGCAACTGCCGATGAAATGTGGTAACAAAAAAACAAAAAACAAAAGGTGCATTTCAAGTTTTTGGAGATTTGGGTTCAATTGTTCAGTAAAATATTTGCTACATGTTTCTGTTCCAAAAGATAAAGGACTAAAGTAGTAAAACACTATTCTACAAGTTAAGTAAGAATATGTCAGGTACATAAACACAATAAAGTATACTACATTTGATTTCTAATATTGAAGCAGTTCTTTGAAATATTACTATAAGTTTCATTAATAATTCAATAATAATAGTTTAAAATTCTTTCAAATAAATCAGGAAAATCTTCCAAAAAAATAAATAATAACAAAATGAGAAAATAAAACAAAAATCTATTTTTTGTTTTTGTTTTGTTACATACATAAATTATTTGAATTTTCAGCCATTAATATTTGATTTGATACAGCTTTCTAAATAAAAGACATATTCCATTTGAATTATCTGTTATTTCAATCGATACAAAAATTCATATTAGAAAATAGTTAATACACTGACTGACCTGTTTTATTTTTT
This sequence comes from Argiope aurantia, assembly GCA_026543865.1. NCBI lineage: Eukaryota > Metazoa > Arthropoda > Arachnida > Araneae > Araneidae > Argiope > Argiope aurantia. The sequence goes on along the minus strand of JAPMOR010031809.1, from coordinate 81,767 downwards.
AGTTTTTGATTTGACAAATACACCAACATCTATTCCAAATATTATTTATATATCTAAAAGATAAATTCTCAATGGCTTATACAGTATCATAATTATTGAAAATCTGTTGCAATTGCTATTAAGTGACAATTTTAGATCTTTGAAATCATTTTATTTAGTAGTTCTCGAGTTTTAACTTTCAATGTTGTATTTAATCTCCTTCGATTCTTTAAAGTCTGTTTTGACGTATGGACAAAATTAGTTTTCTACAAATTTTAAAAATCGCTTGGTAATATTTTTTATTTCTTAGACAGCATATGAGATTTAAAAACAGTTATATGCGGTTGATATTATCTCTTTATAATTAAAATTAATATTGAAATAGTGAAAGTGTTTTGTGTATTATAATATTTCATTTTAAAAAAATAGTTTTTAGAACAAATATACTTCAAAAATATTTATTTAAATATATTAATATTAAAACTATAAATACTTTACCATTCATTAATTTTACATCACATATCCGTCAAAAATATATCTTCTTTGAAAAACTGTGTTAAAATGTTTGGAAATATTAATCATTTAAAAAAATTCTTTATTATAAGTTATGGATAACAGTACTAATGCATTATTGAAAACATGCTTTAAAAAGTCAGTCGTCTTTCAAAATGGCTTTTGTGTAGTTTCAAAGTAAGAAATGGATATTGCTTTATGAAGTGAAAATAAAACAGACGATAATGAATAGTATTTTATTTAATTAATTAATTTTGGTATTATTTATTCATTATTTTGTAATGGTGTGTTATATTTTCTGAAGACGAAACTTAGTTCAAAGTGTTATAAAGTAAATAGAATAATGTGAAAATATAAAGCGAAATTCAATTTATTATGAAATCATTTTTATCTGAATTTTAATTTATAAGAATTATTTATAAACAACTATGTTATATGCTAAGAATAATAATGCAATAAATGAATAGAAAATTCATCATCAGTATTATTATACTAATCTATAATAGGCATTCGGTTGCATATGAGCAACTTAACCTTGGTTATTACAAACTTTTATTTCACGTCATTTATTTCATGTTTGTGAAGATAAGTTTTGTAATCGATTTTTCTTTCTTAGCTTAATATGTCCGATTTCAGAAATAATTATAGAACAAATGATAATCAAAAATATCAATACTTTGTAGAATATAATTGTTAATTAATCGAATAATTTTAGTCAAATTTTGATTATATATGAATGTTGATATCTGGAAAGGAAACTGAATGACATATTGATTCTATAGAATTTCTAATAACGATTCATTAAATATGTAAACGATAAACAATAAAAAATCAACTAAAATAAGTTTTCTAAAAAATTGTTTTCATTCATACACTTTAAAATCTATTGTAATATAGATGTTTAAATATAAAATGTGCACCATTGAAAATAAAAATATAATCAAATTAATCAATTCTACTTATCATAAGAAGGAACAATTCTAAATTTTTGTTAGAAATTAATTTCAGTTTGCAATCATATTTATAACTAGCCGTCTTGTTAGATGCTTAAAAATTTCAAATAAATATGTTGGGTACTTTGTCTTGATAGATAAAATCATTTTTAAACTTCAAATTTTGATTGAAATATAACTCGCGTTAATTTAGAAGCCGTGCATGGTTTAGTTGACTGAATTCTGTTATGCATATTACCGGTATTTTTTGTTTATTTCTTTATAGATATAATTATGCCACTAGAACTAAAAAAGCAATATTTAAAAATGGGTGCACTTAGAAATTATTAATCATTGCTTTGATCTAAAGTTCCATTTATTTTGTCCATGAAATTGTTCCTAAATTGTAAACGGAATAAAATATCAGATATTATTGAAAGTTTATTTTGTATTGAAACATAATCAACAATCGAATGTTCATATCTTGCTTATCAAAAATGAAAAATATATACAGAAGAAAATAATATAGAAGAAATACAGATAAAAATAAGGAAACAAAGAGAATAATTTTAATTTCAATTCAATTCCATGAGAAAATAATATTAAAGGAAACAAAGAAAACGATTTTAACTTCAATTCAATTCCAGGAGAAAATAATATTAAAGGAAACAAAGAAAA
>JAPMOR010031809.1:29978-46420 GCA_026543865.1 Argiope aurantia | reverse complement strand
GTATATATTTGAGATGTATATTTAATATGAAGAATGGAAGTTATTGTTTAAGTTGCCTCTATTAACCTATAGTGCCTCTTATTAATGAAAGTTAACTTTCAAATATGATAATGTTCTTTAGAATGTTAAGGATACATTTAATTTCGAATGTGCTATTTTTATTATTTTCGTTTGCCATTTCTGTGAAGAAAAGTATATTTTGTAATGAAAAATTTTAAAAAAATCATAATATTGCTAATAGCTAACGAAGCAGAGGGATCTATAGAATTTTTACTACATTGTTCAATATTGAATGACATTTTTGTACAATAAATTTTACCATTATTCTACAATGAAGAATCTCTATAATGTAAAATAAGTTTCCGTATAGTGTATAAATAATTTTACCGATTTTATAAGGGCCTGATTTTATAAAAGCCAATATAAGGCCTTGGTTTCCGTACTGTTTACTTGAGATATGTATTTAATTTATGCTTTCATCTACTAGGTTTTGTTACCTGGTTAATTGCACCAAGTGTTAATTACTTTGTTAAATTTTTAATTAACACTTAGCAAAGAGTATATTAAATACAATAAATACAAATGGAAGGTATTGTGTAACTTGAATAAATATGCCTCTATTAATCTGTAGCAAGCTCTTATTAATGAAAGTAAGCTTTCGAACATGATAATAATATTTGCAATAACAAGGGTGCATTCAGTCTCAAATATGCTGTTTTTGTTATTTTTGCAAGGCATTCCTAACCCTTAGGTGACGGGCGTGTCATATATGCATTACCAGTGGACATCTCCCACAGCCGGGCGTACCACCCGTGCATTTCAAACTGCAACAATTTTTAAGTGCCACTAGATGGCACCCTGTGTCCATTACTTCTGACATAAATATAGTTTTAGTTTCCTGACCATCAGTTTGCTCATATTCAGCCTGACTTTTATTTGACTCAATAGCTGCTGCTGGGGGGGGGAGGGAGTAATGTAAATAAATATAGCTGGGTTGTGTAACTTTTCACTTGCTAGAATCATTCGCGTTTTTTCTTTTCTTTTTTTTTCTATTACTGTATAACCGTAGTCTTTCGGTCTTATGTGTAGCTGTACCGTCAGTTCTGTTATATTTTCCCTAGTTTTAAGATATATTTCAGGCGTTCCTCTTCTTATTACAGAAAACTTTGGTTTCGATTTATTATGAGGAAAAAACGCGATTTTCAGATGAAGAATGTGCTCATATTATGAATGAACTGATAAATTAAAAATGTAGAAAAAATCACTATTTTAGGATTTGAACTTCATTTATTTATTTTTTTGTGTGTGTGTGATTTTTTTTCAAAGTTAGGCTTAGCGACGCCAAACCCCCGTCCTGTTGGATGATTCCTTTCGCATATGCTCCGTCCCGTGCCTTGCGTCTAGGATAGAAGCCGCCCGTCCCAAAAGGGTGAAATAAAACACTATATTTTACAATGGAAAATGAAATAAAAATCATAATATTACATTAACCTAACAAATTAAAGTGATCTATAGAATTGTTATTATTTTGCTCAATATTGATTGCCATTATTGTACAATATATTTTACCAATATTCTGCAATAAAAATTATCTATAATGTAAACGTAGTTTACTTATAACGAATACTGAATTTTGTTGATTTTGTACAAAATAGTAATATTATAAAACATTATTTACCATACTGTATATTTGACATATGTATTTAATGTATACTTTCATGCACTATGTTTAGTGCACTTTGTTTAAAACGAAGTAATTATCTGTCATCAACGATTATATCTAACGAAATGTAAAATAAATTATAAGAAAAAATTAAGCGACTACTTCCAGCAGTAAAAATACCTTTCGCTCATGATTTTTTCTCCTCCATTTCTTATTTTACATATTCTTATTACTTATTATAAGAAAAATTACTAAATTCTAAAACATTACGAACTAGATATTACAATTTAAGTGTTTTTTTTATTTTAATAATGATGAAAGTTATCATGAAATATGGAATCAGAATCTTTTTAAAATTTGTAAACAAAAGTATTAAAAAAGTGTCCATATAGCACATGTACAACTTTTTGCATTCAGAGTGATAAAGAGGTGCAAAATATTAAAAGCCTTTGTTATAAATAAAAAAATATCTATTTTTAATATATAAGATGTATTTAGCAAAAAAAAATCGTTTGAAGTTTCATTTGTGGATAATTTTCGGCTATCATCGCAAATAGGAGTCTAAATTATTTTTGAACTAGTTCAACGAATTAAATGAGAAAAAAATCAAATAAAACAAAAATTGTACGGATTTTTGATGCCAAATAAACTGAATAATTTATGGATTTTAAGATAATATCATGAGTTTCAAAAGTTTATAAATAAAATTTTTGCATCTTAGAATTTTCAACCAAAATAATTTAAATATATTTACTTTCGATAAAAACAATAATATTTAAAATAAATAATTAATTAATTACAAGATATTCAAGCCAGAATTTAAAATATAAATGTAGAAACACTTTCTAAACGCTGCAATAAAATAGAATTGTGTTGTTAGAAAATTTATTTAGAAATGGATATACATTTTAGAAATTTGGGAAATAATAAAAAATTTAATTAAGTAAAATTTCCAATATTAAATATTCTCTTATAATATTAATAATAATTCTATATTATGAAAGCATTTTTCCATCTAAAATCTGTATTAAAAGCCATCAGTATTCCAAAGACATTTCTAAAATGATAATACTTCATTTTTCTAAAATCTGGGAATTAATTAATAAAATAAATAATATAAAATGTTTCATTAAACATTTAAGTTGATCATATCTAAGCATTTTCAACACATGCAAAATTATTAGGTTCAGTTATAAACATCCATAAAAATTTATGAAATTAAAATTTTAAAGCTTTACAAATCCGAAATTCTGAAAAAAAAGCAAAATAATAATAATAATAATAATAATAATTTTAAAAAAATCGAAATACCTCAAATTTTAACTCGATAATGAAATGCGTTGTTGTGCAAAGTTTCTATGTTGAAATACAAGTTAATTTAGATTTGTTTCCAACTCATTCAGCTTATACAATCACTGAAAATGCAGAAAGGGGTTTAAATTCAATTAACGCACACACCCTTTCCAATATTGTTGCTCAAGAGCTGACTCACTCCTATTTAACGGAAACGATTTTGATTAAGATACGGACTTCCCCACCCCGGATTAACAATAAGGGAAGAAGAATTCGATATATCGATTCGACAGATATGTGAACCATATCGATATTCAAAGCCACCCTTTTTAATCATGCAGTTGAGTGAAAGTCATTGTTTTCTTATCAATTCAAGCAAAATAATACAGATCATTTTTCATGATTTTTTTTTCCTTTACTTTCTATCGATTTTTCCACAGATGGTCGTATTTGAAATCTATATCTCGTTTTCTTCACAAAAGTGCATAGAATTTTAAATTAAGTCATTAATGAAGATTAAGTTAATCGTTATCTTCCTGCGGTTGCGGTAAACGATGTGTGAATTGAACTAAGGATTTAAATACGGTTGTGTCATGAACAAAAAGAAAATTTATGAACGAAATTAAACCTGGCAAATAATACGCTATAGTGAAATATCATGATATTTAAACATAATTTTTGGGGGAAATTATTATTAAGTTTATTTTTTATGAATAAATAATATCCGCATTAACAAAGCTTTTTACATTTTTATCAGAATTATATATATATATATATATATATATATATATATCTATATATATATATATCTATATTTTTATTTATGTCTATTTTATTTAATAAATAAATAATTACAAAACAATTATTATATAAATTAAATAAACTCGTCATAACTAAAAATATTGTAATTTTTCCATGATGAGTATACTCGTCCAAAACTGTTAACTGGTTAACATAAAAGTGGTGTGGATGCAAATTCACACATCAATCTGGATTGAACAAAAATCTCGACGAACCGGTATGTCACAAAAGCGGCTAGTTATTAAATTATTTCGTATTTTAAAATACATTATTCTTGTTCTTTTAAGCATCGTGCCGGAATTTGATTTTTACGCACATTTATTAAGTAAAATTGTGGCGTCACATATATTCCATTATTAACACATACTCCCATTATTAATCATATGCACTTTCCTTTACAATACTTTGTTTACATGATAAAAATTGATATGCTTTCTAGAATTTTTCTTTTCAATATTCATATTATGATGTTGTTCCGAATAAATGAAAAAGGAAGTTAATTTTTTTTTTGTAGAAAAGCTTACAAAGTTTTTAATTGTTTTGAATTTCCATATTTAATATTTAATTAAATACCAGATAAAAGCAAAGATTCATATTTCTCCTTTTCTTTCCAATAAACTGGAACGTGAATTTTTTATTAGTTCATATGAGTTTTTTTTTCATTTATTAAATTTCAAATTCCGTGGTTGTATAAACAAGAATACTTTTTCACAGAATAAACTATAGCGTACGTATTGTATTGTATAATTCCACTGTAAAACGGCTTACTTGTACTATATTCACTATCTGAAAATGCACATAAAAGATGAAATTAAAATTTTAAATAAAGTAGTAAATATTAGTGTTTTAGTTTAAAATTATATTGAAATATTTGTATCCCAAAGGTTACAAAAAAATTAAAAAAAAACTTATGCAATAAAAAATAAATAAAGTATTAAAGAAAAAATAAAACGTAAAATATTTCCTTAAATTGCATAAATGAAATGTGAAGTTTATGAGAATATTGATTAATTTAATAAGGGAAATAAAATCTAACAGTTAATTGGAATCCTAAAGAACTACATCAGAAAATATTCTACCTTGATGAAAAGTAATATTTTACTGATCACGTGATTAATCCTGAAATATTAAGATTGCTCTATGATTCTCAAGTAGTTCTAAAAAGAAATTAAAAAAAAAATCCTTTCCCACAAGGCATTAACAAGATATGGTTTGCCAAACATCATTAAAATAATGAACATGTCAATTAATATATGCAACCTAAAATTAAAAGAAATCTCAAATTCATAGCGGAATTCTGGTTTATTTTTTAATAAGAATCAGAGTTAAAAACGAATGTAAATGTAGTATCATAATATATGACTAATGATTTGTAAGAAATAATCACGAAGGGGGAAAAAAAACCAAATCAAGAGAAATAAAAAAAAAACCCTAATAAATAACAATAAGTTTGAAAATTAAATATAACTGAACAGAAAGCTTTTCAATTGAATTTAAATATCTTCCAAAAAGATTTGTATTGAAATCTAAAGGGAAAAATTAAACTTATTCCTGAATACAGGTGTTACTATTAAATTTGAACTTTGCCATGTTTAAAGTTGAAAATACCTATAACACTTTGTCAAATATTCAAATATTGTAAGTTTAATGTTGTTCGTGTTTTTTAGGCTTTGATTTGATGCTTGTTTTTTGTGTAATTTTCTTACAGTATTCTGCTGTGGTTGTAATTAGCTAGGATTATTTAGATATGAATTTGGATTTTTGAAATAATTTATTTACTGAATTAGTAATTTTATTTTAATGTCTTATTTTATGGTCAATGTACTGTATACACTAATTTTTTATCGTCAAAAATCCTCAATTTCTTGAGATTTTTGTCACGAGGGGCTCAATATTTTTGGACGAAAGTCAGACCCCTCACAGAAAAAATCCCTGACTTGAATCCCTGCTTGAAGGTAATTCTTGATAAAGACATCAGGCAATGCTCATCATTTAGTTCAATTTTTATATCATTGAATTCTATTTTATGCAATTTAAATTTAAGACTATTTATTATTTCTATTTAGGATAATTTCATTTCTTTTTTAGACGTAGCAGCATTGGCATAATCTTAGTACAATGTATCTTTCTCTTAAACTTTGTTTTCTGCTGAGGAAATATTTCCTTATTAAGTTAGCTTCATAAAAAAATTTCTTTTCTGCTTTAGGGTTTTTATTTCTTTATTAAAATAACACAGAGCGATAAAATACTGCTGAACGATGAAATAATATATAATTTAAATAATAAATAAAACAATGCTGCATAATAATTACAATACATACATCATAATATAGAAAAAATACAATTTTATATGTAATTTTTCTTTATCAGATAAATCAAAATAAATATAATCAGTAACAATAAATCCTAATTTCGACAAAATTTCTAAACTGTATTCAAAAAACAATTTGCAGTGAAGTAAAAGCTAAAAAAGCAATTTTTAAAATTTATAAGTTCAAATAAAAATTTGAAATTTTAGGTACATGTATTGAAAAAGGAAGTATTTTTTCTTTAATAATTGTTTATAAAATAAATATTTTCAGAACATTTCTACATTGCCAATATCTGACATTAAAAAAGAACACACTTCATGATTTTTATCATAAAATCCTTCCGTGTTAGATATGAAATATTTTGAAAGACTACAGTAAAGAAAGATGGCAACAATTAAAAATCAGCAACTTTTAAACAGAAAAAATAAGGTAATTATAAATTCAAAAAAGAAAAAAATTATCACATAAGGCGAATTCACAAAGAGAAATTAATTTTATGAAATATAGCTGAAAGATTGCTGTAAAAGAAGATGGAACATATAAAAAAATCAGCAACTTTTCCACAGAAAAAATAAGGTAATTCTAAATTCAAAGAAGAAAACAGTATCACATAAGGCGAATTCATAAAGAGAGATTAATTTTATGAAATACATCTGAAAGATGACAATAAAGAAAGATGAAATATATCAAAAATCAGTAACTTTTCCACAAAAGAAATAATATAACTCAAAATTCGAAAAGCAAGCAATATCACATAAGACGAATTCACAAAGACATATAGTTAACTTAATAAAGAAATTTCTCTAAGTGATAAAATATCTTCTAAGCCATTGGGGGAAATTTTCATTAATCTTTATTAACAAACTACATAACAGAGGGAAAGCTGTCGCAGAAAAATTACATCTTTACTGACTGGAAACTTTTTCATATCCCATCGGACAGAAATAAATCATTATTGGCATTTATGCGGTACTGAATATTGGATAAAACTGTTGATCGCAAAAGTAAAAGCAAATGGCAATGGCACATTCATTTGCAACATTAGCCATGATTGATGCTGATAAAGGAACTATTTGATTTAATTATCGGAATTCAAAGCATCTTTTGTTTTGATTTAGTCATTCATAATCGCGGTTTCATTAATCGCATTAATAGATATGTTTTTCTTGCTGATTCTGATGAGTGAATTAATAAAAATTACCTGCTTTAGAAACTTCGAGGTAATTTATATAACTTTCTCAACATTTTTTTTAATTATCAATTAATTGTTGGTACAAATTAAGCTCTTACGACAAATCATTAGATAATGCAGCGCTTGTTGCTGCCTTTAATTATAAAAAGAAGGAGGATATTGTTAGAGTTCTTGAATTCTATTCTTATGGATTTCTATTTCTATAATTTTGTGGATTTTTGCATAGATATTCTTGCATTCATACTTTCATTTGGATTTTTTTCCTTAAAAATATTATTTCTTATAAAGGATACTGCTATTAAAAAGGATACTGCTCTGTTATGTTTGGGATCAAAAATCTGTTTAGTCTAAAACCTGATTTTTCCATATTTATGTATAAGCCACTAGTACACTGTAAATCTACAGTCCAAAATCAAACTTCTCACCCTATTGTTGCACTGAAATATGAGTAATATTTTTCACGTCGTCATTATTCTTTGTAAAATTTCGTAGTTCAATTATTTTTAGTTAGATACGTTTTAAAATTCTTTTAAAAATAAAAAGGTAGTGATTACAGAGGCAATCATTATTCAACATTGAAAAAATTTACATTAATATAACAGCAGGATCCTTATTACATTGATGTAACAAATTTATTTAAAAATTAAAGTTTGGGGTAAAATGTTATCAACCGTAAATAAAAACCAACAATAATTATTTGCCGTGTTATATGCTCAAAAATAAAACTATTTAAAATCCTTAAAAACATTAATATAACAGCTGCCAAAGCCAACTCGTTTTTCAAAATAAAAACGTTTATCGTCTGCGCTTATCGATGGCCGCTTTATTGCCTTGGAGGTTGAAATATTTCAATTCGATAGTACTTGGCAATGTTCAGGTTGAATCTGTTATTGTGGTTAAAACATCATTTCATTGGCTTAGAGTGGAATTCTAAATTCTCTGATAAATTGTTTGATAAACATGTAAGTTATCATTTCATTTCTAGGAATTATAAATATGAAAACTGGTATTTGAAATTCATAGAAATTTTGTGACAAATATCTATTTTAATCTTATTTTAATTTAGAAAAAATTTTAAGAATATTTACACACAAATATGCCTCAAATTGAATTTATATGATAATTAATTCTGTATTATATTGAAAGATTAAGTAAAAGTTACTGCTATGGACTAAGCTCACATGCTAGTTTAATAATTTGAAACTCAAACTATCCCGCTAAATTCCATTTTAAATTTAAATATTTTTTACCTTAAAGTTATAACTCCAAGAAAATCAATAACTTTCTAAAAAATTGAATATCCACTGCTTCTAAGTTAAAACATCAGACTTAACAGAACAATTTCTTGAACAACATGTAGCCAACTTTTACAATTATAAAAAATATATTTTTGAGTCACGCCATTCGTATTTTATTTTGAAAATAAACTGCACACGAACATGTAGGCTCAGTAAAAATATAACATTGTAAACAAAGTACTTGCTATGCTTTATTCTCTTATAAAAAAGAACGACATAAGAGATATTTATGTAAACAGCTGTTGCCACCTGTAGTAATGCAGTGAAAAAACCCTTTTATGTCTGCATGAGATTTACACCAACTTCTCAAATGCAACAACACATCTTAAATTTAGCTGAAAAGGCAGGTTTTCATGCAGTCACAGCTCTTATTTCAAGTTACCATAAATATATTTTGCAGAACAAAGCACTAGTACAGAGTTGAGAAATAAAGCATTTCGAGCTGGCAAAATACTAGGACATATGTTCCCTAGATGATAACCTTCCACTCTACGTTTCAATATAAAGATAAGCCAAATTCTTCTTTTCTGACTTGAAAAGCTTTTTCCAGAAGTAAGTAAATATGGACCTGCTGTCCTGATCAGAGTGCTGATGTAAAAAACAGACTCGGAGTGGAGACAAGGTCTGAGAATTTATTTTATTGTTATTCTTGGATTTTTTTTTATATTATTGTTCTTTTTATCTAGGATTTCAACATACTTCTGTTCATCGCCTTTCAAGCTGGCAGCAAATAGAGCCGACTCTGTCAGGAGATGAAAGTTTTAGTTTTTATTCTTGGGAGTAAAAATGAGACGTTTCATATTGATATGAAAAGAAATTGAAATCGTATTTACAAAATAACAGAGTAGAGTTTTAGAAGTATGAAAATATATATTTTGAAACCTCGTTGGTCGTCTGCAATTTTAGAGGATTTAAATATATTAATAATCAATTATAAAGATATTAATATACATAGAATATTCTATTTTATAATTTTTTAAAGAAAGTTTTAATTACGGCAATTATAAATGGAAGTTTTAGTTTTATTCTTGGGAGAAAATAAAGAGACGTTTCATACTGATATGAAGATAAATTGCAGTCGTATTTACAAAATAACAGAATAGAATTTTAGAAGTATGGAAATATATATTTTGAGACCTCGTTGGTCGTCTGCCATTTTAGAGGATTTAAAGATAATAATAATCCATTATAAAGATATTAATAAACATAGATTATTCTATTTTATAATATATGGAAATTTTATTATAAATGGAAATATCGTATTAACATATGCACCCAAAATCCTTAGACTAATGTTAAAATTTTTCGACTTTCTAATGTTAAAAATCTGTGTGAAATTACCTGTAACCATTTGCATAGACTAATGTTAAAAATCTATTCCATTTTAAAGATTATATCTCAACAAACTGGCTAATATATTTTCAATTGAAGAATATCATCTAAAATTTCAACAAATACAACCATCCAAATAGAAGAAACAAAATGACCAAAGAGAGGTCTTGGTGAGAGGTCGAAGTCAAAAAATGTAGATTAGCCAAAATTTCGTAGCTAATTTTTTTGATATTTTAATTTTCTCTTTGTATGTTTCTAATAAAAGAAAGTTAAAGTCCTTCAATTACAAATTATATATAGACAAATAGACTTTCAGCTGAAGAAACATTGTTCAAGATTTGATTGAAATTAACGATATTTGTCTTGTGATTGTATATCAAAATTCATAAGCCTAGCTTATTATGTTTTAAAATTATTGCATATATCTTCATAAATAGAAGAAAGACTGAAAAAAAAACATTAAAAATGACTCTTTCGTGAGAGGCCAAAATTAAAAAGAATAGATTTATCAAAAAATCGTAGTAGAATTTTTTTGATATTTTAGTTTTCTATGTGTAATTTTCGAGAAAAACCTTAAACTTACAAATTATATAAAGATGGAGAAACATCGTCCGAAATTTGAATGAAATCAACAATATTTGCCTTATGATTGTATATCAAAATTAATAAGCCTAGCTTATTGTGCTTTTAATTTACGGTCTCCATAAATAGACGAAACGATTGAGAGAGAAACAATAAAATTTCTCAAAGCAGGTTCTTGGTGAGTGTTCGAAATCAAAAAGTGTAGATTAATTAAAGCATTGCATTCAAATTTTTGATACTTTCTTTTCCTTTTTGTTTGTTTCCGATAATAGAGAGTGGAAAATCGTTCACTGACAAATAATATAGTCAAATGGACAAACAGATTTTCAGCTGAAGAGTTTCAGCATATTTGTCGTATGATCGTATATGAAAACTCATACGCTTAGCTCGTGGTGCTTTTAATTTATTGTCATCATAAATAAACGAAACGACTGAGAGAAAAACAATCAAAATTCTCAAAGTGGTTGCTTGGTAAGAAGTCAAAATCAAAAAAGTAGATAAGTCAAAATTTCGAATTCGAATTTTTTGACACATTCTTTTTCTTTTTGTATGTTTCGGATTATAGAGAGTGAAAACTCTTTCAGTAAACAACTGGATATTCAGATGAAGAATATCGTTCAAAATTTCATTCAAATCAACAATATCTGTCTTGAGATCGTATATCAAAATTCATGCGTCTATCTTGTTGTGTTTTTAATTTATTGTTTTCATATATAGACGAAACGAATAGACGAAAAAAGTCAAACAGTCAAAACTCCCGAAGTGGCTGCTTGATGTGAGGTCAAAATCAAAAAGTGTAGATTAGTCAAAATCTTGCAACCGATTTTTTTGATATTTTGGTTTTATCTTTGCATGTTTCAAATAACAGATAACAGAAATTCAGATTCAATTTCAGATTTCAGATAAGTGAAAAATTCGTCACGAAAAGATAATATAAACTTTAACACGTTATTAAATACACTACAATTGCATTATTGTTAAGAAAATTAAATTTTGACGACTAATCATGAATTTTGTTTCGAAATACTTCGCACTCATCAATATTCTGTCTTCACACTTAACCACGCTCTTTCATCATTCAAAAGAAGGGTGGGGGTAGAGGAGTGCAGTCGAAATGATAAATGAACATGTGAAAGAATGTTTCTCAGAAAAATTTCCAAAGTTTTAAATTATGTAGAGAGTATTGTGGAAGGTGGGGGAGATGCCTCGGGTCAGAACATCGATCGTTTAAACTTCCCATTGATTGACCTATATCCCTCGTTGATCAAAATCTGGCATTTCGCTACCGGGTTCCACCGAGGAAGTAATTACTGGAAATCTTTGGAGTAATTCAATTTCAAACTTTGGCAAATTGGGGGATCCCCAAATTTCCTCTGGTATATTCAATAGTGAATTATTGAAGCTCTTTCCCAATACTAGAATTCTATTAATTTTAAATCTCTTTAAGGATAAGGATATTAATTAGAATGTAAGTTTTTTTTTTTGGTAATGTTCCTTTTCGGAATACAATGCACATGATTGAATCCAAACGATTTCAATACTCCTTTCTAAGAAAATGAGTTAAAGAATCTTTCAAAAGGAAATTGGTTTTGTCCATTTAATCCAACTTTAATTTTACTGCATAGGTACAGAATTTAAATGGTATGCTTGAACAAACACCAAACACGTGTAAGCACTGGTTGAAATTTTACATTATTTAATTAAAAAAGTATAATTAAAATTATTTACGCAAGATTAAATGTTAAATAATTTAATAGGACAAGCAGTGTGAACCTTAAGAATTGCCGTATATTTATGTTTGCCGTTATTATTTCCGGACCCTCTGACATGGCCTAAATACATCAGAAATTATGAAAATCCAAGTTTAAAATTTGATGAGTTTCACTCACGGAAATACGAAGGTGCTTTTCATTTCGTTTGTTTAAAATGTCAGTGCGTCAAAATTATTTTACTAAATATAGCTGATAAAACCAGGATAAGTGCATAAAATTTAACTCTTTAACATCCAAGCACTTTTCAAGCGGCACTCCCTTTAACATCCAGACTTTCTCACCGTGTCTCTGGAATACATGGACTCTTCTAAGCTGAGGGGCAGTTACCCCCCCCCCCCGCACTCCGAGGTAATAAATCTATCGACGCTCTGCCTTGAATAATTGCCTTGCGGTTTTCGCCAACGAGCATCATTTTCTATCAGCTCAAGAGATTTATTCTAATGTATTCATATTTTTTAGTGTGAAACGTTTTGCTCTTGTATCTGTGGGTATTTATTTATTTTTTTTACAAAAAATTTGAAATTTATTCTATAATTGAGAAAATACGGTTCTTTTGCAAGTTTTATGTCAGGCTTCCAAACCATTTAAATAAAAACTGCCTTTACTAGCAATTTCAAAACATCTTTTCACTAGGGTTTTACATTTCTTTTTTTTTTTTTTTTGCCAAAATTAAATAATATGTCATATATTAGGATGTAAATTATTTTTTTTACATAGTAATGTAGAACGTACGTTGTGCATATATCAATGCAATTAGTACATTTTTTTACATAGTATAGATGTCAATGCAATTCATTGATAGACGAGATAATGTTTTAAATCTTCATTTAATACCAAAATAAAAACATTCGTTGAACAAAAAAAATGTTACTGCACTTTTTAAAAGACGTTTCGAAAATAATACGCTCTTTCAACATTTAGCTAAGATTTTTTTTTATTACTTTTAGCATTCTTTTTTTTTTTTAGTATAAACGGTTATTTTTATTGAAATTTTAAATGTAAAATATTATTTTTTTCGATATTGATACTACGAGAAAAGTTTTAGAACTTTAATTAATTTTTTTAAGAAGTTATCACATTTTGTTTCTAAAACCTTACACATTCTTGCTTTTACATTAAACAATCGAAAAAGAATATGGAGTAAATATACATTTCAAAAATATTTTTATTTTGTCACTCTTTTTTACTAATCTTTTAAAATATAACTTTTAAATTTTTTGTCTAACCAAGGGAATATATTACGTCAAACGTTATATATCTCATCTATTGAAGCAATTTGATACATGAGATAACATATGTTTTAAACTTTATTTAATACTGAAATACAAAAATTTATGAAATAAAATTCGAGAAAAAAAAATTGCTCAGCGAAATATATTTTGAAAATACATTCCTTCAGGTTTCAGTCTGAACATTTTACTAAAACATTCATCACTATTACATTCTTCATTAACTAAATATGAAGATTTAACACATTTATTATTACATTCATCATAAATATCACGTTTTTAGTATAAACTGTCATGTTGAAAATCTGCTTTTAAAACGTTATGTGAAGTTTTCTATATTATTAAGTCAAGATAAAATTTTGAAAGAAAGTTTCATATTAAATTTCCATAAATTTACGCATGAGGGAATCGTTTGCAAATTTTTGATAATAAGTAAATTATATAACATTTTTTGACTCCTCATCTCCATCTCTCTCGTTCATCTGATCCTCGTCAGTTTCATCTCCTGATTCTTTGTTTTGAATAAAGGAGAGCTGAGTTTAAGTATCATTTTTTGGCCAACCATCATCTTCGCTGATAGATCACTGTCACTTTCATCAGAAGCAAGGAAAATTGCTTTAATTTCTTCTTCAATGTGTTCACGATTTCTTTTACTCATAATGCAAAAATAATAACAGTTTCAATACAAAAATTACTCTGATAATCCTAAAACCCTATTCACAGTACGTAAAATAATGAGTAGAAATTTACAACTGAAGACAACTTTTCAGAATGGCATTTGAAAATGGAACTCTATATTTATATAACTTATCACACTCTGTGAAGGGGGCAATAAAGAATACTCCCAATCTTTTTCTGGTCTTTTATTGCTATTTTGAAAGCAGAAGTTTGTACTTGGCCTCAGAAATTCCGACAGTCCTTTAATGAGAGAATAAGACACTTGTAGTCTAAAACGCCTTCCATCTACAGTAGCAAGAGTCGCTACACATTTTGTGAGAAAACTGCTATGTGAATAAGCCGCAGGGACAATGCAATAGTTTGGCTTTATATCATTACAATAGTCTTGATACTGAAAAGAACTTCTGATGCTTATCCAAAAAATAAACAACTTGTCTGTATCCTTATATATCATTCATCGTTAACAGAGCACTTCAGTGGAAAATTTTTAATAAATGGCCATAAAAATCTTTCCAATTTTGAGCTAACGACACATGAAAATAGAAACTAAATCCCTGTCAAAATACAAAATATACACCAAAAATCTATTTACTGAATCCCTCCTCAACCCCTACCGCCCTAAGGCACAGGGGAAACTACTGTGAAAAAGCCGCGATTGTCGAAGATAACGAGAACCACCTGGAGTGTTCAGTAGAGTAGCCGTTTTTAATACCCATCGCCCCTAAAACGGCTAGCAGCCGCCCCAAATCGACCCACTTGGAAGTTATAGGGTAAATTCTCAAACCACCCCAAACCGCCCGGTTGGAATCGAGAGGGTTAAGTATTTGCAATACATTTATTGGCTCAACTGCAGAAATTAAAATTGTTTTGCTCCGTTTAGGGTATTTTTGTAATTTGTTAAGTATTTCTTGTTCTATTAAAAAGTGATTATTAGACCACAAACAGAATGGGGATTTTGTATAAGCAGTGTAGATTGATTTTTGAATTCGAAGCCTAATATTATGGGTGATTATGTTAATAATAACAATTAATGAACGAATATATTAACACATTAGATCTTATCAAGAGACATATAAGATATGGAAATGGGAAATGTCCAGTACGGTGATTGGTTCTCACTTCTCAGATTAGTACAATAAAACTGTGTGGAGGGGGGATGATATAGGATATTAGGTACGTCTTCCTTGGTCACCTAATCCTTCAACACCCACATGTTTCGAAAGCTATCGCAAAATAAAAAATAAAAATATTAAAACATCATCCTGCAAAACCAGACTAATTTGGAAAATATATTTCCTCTTTTAAACATAATTATTCAATCATTATACCCTGTATTTATTGAACAAGTGTAATTCAAAATAAAGATTTCTATTGTTGTATATGCTCTTGTTCATCAAATTGTACAATATGATTAAATAAATACCGTTAATTTGGTAAGTTATATCACTGATTCTCTGCCCCGCCAGAAGGCACACGTATAAAGAAAACTGAATGACCGGACCGCAACACTGGCGGGAACAGTGGTTGAGTGCTAAATGCCATCACCGGTCACGGTACAACCCTTCCCGAAGGAAGTACATCCCGCCATCGATGGGAGGAGCCAAATCCCCCATCTTTTTTGGGTACCCTCCAGGGTGGCGAGAACCAACCACCATACCGGAAGCATATCATCTTCTTTTCCAGATGCCCCCGGGGGTCCGTTAATTTGATAATCAAAATTCTGGCCGATGAAGGCACCATGTATATTATAATAAATCAATTTAGAAACACGCTATAATATTTTAAACATATCCCTCACAATTATGTTGCTATAATTTCTCCATTTCAAAATAGTTTTACTTATAACTCTGAGATTTGTTCAATTAAAAAATTTAATTCAATTATTTATTTGTAACATACATTGTGTCATTCCATATAATTTGTTAAATGTTGATACTACTAAATAATGACTCGACAATAGCACAGATTTAGAATAACCGAATAACAACACGAAAATCTTCAGCAGCAGCAGCGCCATCTGTGTTCTGATAAAAGGGAGCTAATAATATTTTCATCTTTTAAACCTAGTTAACCAATCAGAATGCTAAGTATTTGTTGAATAAAAGTAATTAAAAATTGAAATGTTTTTGTTATAAAAAATTTTGTTTGTCATTACTGGATAACATAACTAAATTCATGTTATTAATTTGATAGGCAAAATACTGGTAGCTGTTATCTATATCTATACTTATAATAAAGCTCAATGTGTGTGTGTGTGTGTGTGTGTGTGTGTGTGTGTGTGTGTGTGTGT
>JAPMOR010031809.1:1170-12806 GCA_026543865.1 Argiope aurantia | reverse complement strand
ATGTAACGATCCAACACATCTGAAACAATTACTGTAGACATAATAACATTTTTTCGTATAAGAGTTAAGATTTCAAGCTTTAATCTCATATTCTCTTTAAATAATGTTCGATACTTGATATTTTTATTTATATTATTAAATTTAATATATTATATTAAATTATATATTATTAAATTTAATATAATAATATTAAATATATTATTAAATTAGATATATTATTAAATTTAATTAAATTACATTAATCAGTTAGCCTTAGGATTCTTAATTAACAAGGCTTTGATAATTTTCTTATTATTTTCCTTTAAGAGTTAAAAGAGCTGTAGAGTTTCGGGTTCGAGACCCGATTCCACAGAAGAATTGTCCTGTAAGAGGGTTTGTTGCGCGTTAAATCCGCCATATGTCCTCTCGCTGGTGTGGTGTGGTGTGGAGAAGAGGGTGCCAGCTCAGGCGTATCCTCGTCATCTGACCTCGGTACAAAATTACGAGGTCGGTCCCAAAATAGCCTTAGTGTTGCTTTACAACGGGACATTAATATAACTAAATTTAAACTAAAAATTCTTAAATGAAAGCATTTTGAAATCTGTAGTTGCTTTTAAATACATTGAAAGATTATGAAAGTGGTTTATCTCGTCTAGATTTTTTTCCTTTAGTAAAAAAACACCATTCTAGAAAAAGTGTAATCATAATTCTCATTATAATATTAACATAAATATTATTCATTTATGAAATATTCAGTGCGGTTTATATCGAACATTTTAATTTCATTTTATATATATGTTCTCAGATATGAACATCGAATACAATTACATTTTGAAAGAGAATTCGACAAAGCCCCTTTTTTATTGATTTTTGAGTGATCAGAGATGTAATAAAATAAAACTATCTCTACTTCCTCATTATGATTAGCAATATCGTCAACAACATTCATCATGTGATTATTATTTTTGGGTTCTTTAAAAGTTCATGATTTTATTAAGCTCGACTGCAATATTTTGAGACTTAAGAGCAACATAATTCGTAGTCTTTCGCTTCTCTCATAGGGCCGCGGTGACCCGGCGGTAAGGTTTCGACTTCGGAACCGGAGGGTTTCAGGGGGTCTGTTGCACGTGTAAGGGGGTCTGTTGCACGTTAAATCCGTCCTGACCAAACGTCCTCCCGCTGGTGTGGTGCCGTCCTGACCAAACGTCCTCCCGCTGGTGTGGTGTGTTGTGGAAAGGGGGATGCCAGCTCAGGTGTCGTCCTCGTCATCTGACCGCGGTTCAAAATTACGAGGTCCGTCCCAAAATAGCCCTAGTGTTTCTTCAAACGGGACGTTAATATAACTAAACTAAACTAAACTTCGCTTCTCTCATATTTTAAAAATTCATAATCGGAAGGGTTTTGGCAAATCTATTATAATTTTAAAATTATTTTAGAATTCATGGACTAGATCCAGTAAATTTAGAACATAAAGAATGTGATACTTAATATTTTACCTGATATCAACAGAAATAATTTTCGACTGCAATATATTTAAAGAATTCAAAACGTCTGGCTTAATGCGTAGCAATTTATTTTTAGATTTCGTTTTCGGGATCCAGGAAATTTAAGACTTAACAAACGTAAAACCTTAATACCTCTCATGATATCAGGTGAAATGATTTTCGACTACAAAATATTTAACGGGACTCAAAGCATCTGGCTTAATTCATAACTTGTTTTTAAAAGACTTTACAGACTAAATACAGCAAATTTAAGACATAAGAAATTTAATCTTTAGTTCTTATCATGACATCAACGGAAAAAATTTTCGACTTCAAAATTTTTAAATTAATTCAAAGTATCTAGCTTAGTTCATAACAAGTTATTTGTAGATTTTATTCCTATCTTCTGCAAATTTGAGCTGTAACAAATGAAATCTTACTACTTATCATGACATTAACAGAAATGATTTTCGACTATAAAATATTTCAACGAACTCAAAGCATTTGGCGTAATTCATAACAATGTTTTTTTAGACTTTATTGTCGAGATCATGCAAATTTAATGCATAACAAATGTAATCTTTAATACTTATCATGATATCAACATAAATAGTTTTCGACTACAAAATATTTAAACGAACTCAAAGCGTCTAGCTTAATTCATAACAATGTTTTTTTTAGACTTTATTGTCGAGATCCTGCAAATTTAAGGCAGAACAAATGCGATCCTTAATGCTTATCATGACATCAACAGAAATAATTTTCGACTACAAAATATTTAAACGAACTCAAAGCGTCTAGCTTAATTCATAACAATGTTTTTTTTAGACTTTATTGTCGAGATCCTGCAAATTTAAGGCAGAACAAATGTAATCCTTAATGTTTATCATGACATCAACAGAAATAATTTTCGAATACAGAATATTTAAACGAACTCGAAGCGCCTGGCTTAGTTCATACCAACCCCCCTCCCTCCTTCTTCTGTCCATCACTTAAAATTCCTCGTTTCCTTTCAGACCTTTATCCTCGGATATGAATACCAAATGCAACTCCATTTACAAATGCCAGGGTGGACGGACGAAACGTTATGCAATAATAATTTCGCTGAAAAGTGTTCGCATTCCAAATTACATCCTTTGGTCCTTTAATCAGAATCTGCATCCGTCCTCCTATTAGTCAAGTGCTAGCGGACGAGGTGTAGTTTGGAAGGGAGATTTTAAGATAATAGCAGATATTTCCACCGCATATAATATTTCTAATGAAGATCGATTAAAAATGACCGAAAACTGCGGAAAAGGTGGACTTGATTACGATGTTAGTCTCGCTATTTGTGTTAAGACAATCGTTAAGACGCCTGTTATGGAAGCGGGTATTATTTTCCAGGAAATATGTTGATATATGCGAACGTCGAGAACGTTTATGGTAATAGTAATGGTTTTCATGTGCCAGAAGAGGAAATGCATGTGAAATGGGAAGATTTGGAAACCTGTAATCTATGTTAATTTCGAAACTGGTTTAATGGATCTCATCCCGAGATAAACATTTAAATATGAATTATAATCCACCCAAAATGTGATTCAAGGGATGTGTCAAAATTTCCAACTTTTCATCCGTGGATGGATCCTTAAGGTTGACATTTAAAAGATGATATAAATCCCCATTCAAGAAGTATGACAACTTAATTCTCAGACAACAGACGATTAAAACTCAAAAATTGTTTTATATATGAAATTCTATTTGAAATTTGGATATTATTCTCTTCTTTTCTATGTTATTGGGAAATTTAAGTCTTTGAGTCGTTTCGACTAAAAATACTAGTTTTTCTAATTTACTTTTCCCCATAGACAGTAAAACTGGCTATCGTATGTTAGGTGATAGAATGGAATTGGGAAGTAAAACTATCTACAGAGTTATTAGAAGCGAAAAATATTAGAACGGCAGAAAAATTTGAAATTTTAATGATTTATTGGTAATGCTTTAGTAAAGAATTTCAAAGCAATTCAATACCTGAAAGGAGGTTTAGAAAAATTGATCATGTATCCTGCACAATGCTAACATGGAAATATTCCTTCCATAATGAATATTCCTTTAATGAGTGTAATTGGGAATTTTGCATTGCGGACTGTTTCGACAATTATATGTAATAAGAAAAGTCATTTTTTCCTAATTTACATTTTTTCATCCACATTAAAACCAGTTATCCCATGTTAGATAGTAGAATGAAAAATAGGAAGTAAAACTATCCAGAATTATCACCGGTCACGGTACAATCCTTTCCACGGGAAGCAAGTCCCACCATCGTAGAAGAAAACAGGTTTCGACCATTTCTGTATCCACCTAAGTGACAGGAACCAACTTCCATACCAGAAAATTCTCATCCTCAAATCTAAGAGGCCTCTCGATAGAAGTAATAAATTACAATAAACGAAATTACTGTTTTATTTCAGATAATTAGGAATTACAAAGAAGAGAAAAAAATACCGTCAACCAAATCTACCATATCCAATAATTAGTTCGATTTCTCTAATTTTTCATTCATATAAAAATCCATAAAGATCAAGGGTCACCTATCCTAAATCCATTCTCCATATTCGACAAATATTTTAAAAACACTACTTCACTGTAATTCTCTATGTGGAAAAATGTGATAGAAGGAACATTCACAGTACCCATTTCAAATGTTTTTATTTCAAATGAAAGCTTATAACTTTAAAATACAGCATAAATGGTCACCTTCACCCACTTTCTTAAGTTCTCATACATATTGAAAAGCAGGAATAATTCTGGCTAGCCCCACGCCCTTAATTCTTTCATTCCTATCCGCTAATCCAGCCGTGAAATTTCTTTACTAATACACCGTCTTTGGACTGGTTTCATTTTGAAATGAGAGGTGCTGGATGTAGAGCAAGCTATCCTCAAAGATGCGCATATTTTACATCTTGAACACCTCGTTTGAAAGTGAAACAGGTTAAAAAAATAGGTGGGTTAGTATAAAACTTGCATGATTATGTTTCCATTATATATTTCTGCTTATTTCGATGTTAACATTTAATAACGAAAGTATGAAATGTTTTAAATTTAATTTACAAATCAGTTTCGATTTTAAGACTGAGTTAAAAATAATCTTTGCAAAGTTATATTTCAGGATCAAACGCATGCCATAGAATTTGCTTGGATGGGTGCTTTAAGAGAAGTTAACCATTTACTGGCCCCTCCGACTCGCCCGTACGCACATGGATAAAATTGAATAACTGAGCTACCAGACAGCAACACTTGTGGAAACTGTGGTTGAGTACTAAGGGCCTTCACCAGCCACGGTATAACCTTTCCAATAAGAAGCACATCTCGTCATCGATAGGGGGAGCTGAATCCAACCTTTTTCTATATTTACTAGGGTGGTGAGAGGCAACTACCATACTGAAATCTTCTAATCCTCGTTTGTGAGGTCCCCCCTCCCGTGTAATGGGTAGGCGAAGTAATGAAAAGGTGCTAATGATTTTACAGCCACAAGAAGTCTATTATATTGCCGCATTGAAAAGAGGCAACCGGCTCTCCATGGCCGATTGGTCATAGCACTGATCTCATAATCAAGGGATTGTAAGTTCGAACCTCGCTAGAGACAATGCGATTCACAGTTTGTGTAAATATTTAATTCCTTGATTTTATGTTTTCCTTTATTTCATGTTCCAGAAGATTCTGGATCTTTCTTTAATTTACCAGATAAGTGTTCTGGACTTTTCTTACTGTCTCCAGAAAAGTATTATGGATCCCTGCTAGCATAAAAGCAGATCTGTCAGTCAATGTGTTCTAAGTTCAGAATGGAGTTCATAAATTGATTTAGCTCTACTTCTTGTGTGTGTCATTGAGTTCCATACTAGAGTACCTACGTGACAATATACCTATGATTTATGGTATATTAACCCAACAGAAAATCAGAGATAGTTTATTTATTACAACTATTTAAAATCCTAGAAATTATTTTTAAAAAACGAACTTTAAAAGATGTTTTACAACAGGATGATGAGTAATATTTCTATCACAAAAGAAAAATACCGATCCGGAGTTTCAATACAGAAACTTCCAGAAGAGTAGAAATTTAATAGATGGATAAGCATAGATATCTTGAAATCAATTTTGTATCATCGAAACGCTTAGATTATTAATCAAATTTACTGATACCCGGAAAACTTGTTTTATTTCAATAAGAAACATATATAGATCATTGCAGAAAAGGTTTACTAACTGATGAAAACTAAAGTCAATTCTGCTTTGCTTTCTAAGCAAGTAACATATACCAGAGCCCCAGCAGCACAAAGAAATACGATGTTTCAATCAGGCCGGTGCCATGAAGAATGCCACATAATCAATTCCCATCATCCAATCAAGGCATTTTCATCTATCTTTGTTATCAGAGAGTTTTCATCTAGATAGAGATGATCATTCAGCTATGAATGAAGTGGTGGGATCAATACACCTAGAGGTTTTACACTTCGTTGGCATCACTGCAGGAAAGCAGACGATATGAAAAATAATTGAATGGATCCAATTACAGTAACTCTGTTATGTAGCATGATCAGTTACATATTTGTTGGAGGAATTAAATATAAGTTTTGCTTTATTCTGCGCCTTCCGTTTGCTGAATTCTGTTTTATCTTTAGGAATAAAAATGGCGAATCAAATTAATTGAAATGTTATTTTATCAAGGATAATAAATTTTGATTTATATTAATTTTTGCGCAACATTCTGTATTTTTGCATATATGAGTATTTTAACCTTTCGCCACCAAATGTTGTATAAGTGTCTCATATGGAGATTGAGTTATTGCTCCACAAATATATAAGATGAAATTAAAACTTATTATATTGTTTAAGAACTGCAAAATTTGCAGTGAAATAATTGTAACAAATTTGAACAAAAAATATCGAATAAATTTTAGCTAATGAGGTTTATTATGATAACAGTTTATAAAAATTTATAATTAGAAAATAGCATTTAATGGATTAAAAAGCGTTGAAATGGGAATTATGCGACTATAAATATCAAAACGATTTCCCAGAAAAGGAGCTAGGAATATAATTCAAAAACTTTTATAAATAATATTCGGTAATTAAGAATATAGAATAAAAAAAAGTAAAAATGAAATCTACAATCGCAAATTTCAACTTTCATTTTCAATTTTTCTCACTGCTAAACAAAGTTTTGGAGTTCGATCGATTTTGAAATGAAAAAAAAAAATTGTTTTTTTAAATATCGACGCATACCTAATATGATAGTCTCGTGACTGTTTCAAACCGGTTTAAACTGGTTAATGACTTAATTAATTAAGACAATTCGTAGGAATTCAGAGAATGAATAATATGGAAATCAAGTTGTAACTTTAGTTAACTTTTTTTAAACAACCTTCTGCATAATTTTCTAATAACCCTGAAGGCGAAAAATTGGTACATCAAAAGCGGTAAATGGTCAATTTGTTGAATACGGATTTTGAGATTTCAAAAACCTCAAACCAAAACAACATCATGGTCTCACATGATAAAAAAATATTTGATGTTTTTTCAAAAAATTGATTTTTTTAACGCTTATTTAAAATGCCGAATAAATGAAACTTTTAAAAGACCTATGAGTGCATGTATTGATGAGATTTTTAATACCATACATTTAAAAATGTTTTTGAATTATAGAAAAGAACTATTTCCTTCCGGAAAGCCAACAAACCTATATTTCAATCTACGTCTTCTTTACATTCAACGTTTTTAAAGAAGAATATATTTAAAAGTAACAGACGATATTTCTGTTTTCAGATTATAAGTTTTTGCTAGAATTTTTTATTCTAAAACATTTGCTTTAATTTTTTTTATCGAAATCTTTCTAAAAAATGTATAAATATTTTGAATATGCGATTTTAAACAATTAGGTCATTTTTAATTAATCCTCATACATATTAATTGTCTTAAAATAATAGCTAATATTTTTTTAAAGAAAATGTGATTTATGGGATATTTTGAGCTATTTACCGAGATTAAAGGTTAAATTGTCCAGGTTAATAAATTCCGATTATAAACGCCAAAAAGATTACAGTGTTAGTATTTTAATTATTACGGAATCAACATTCAAAAATCAAACTCACAGAACATAATTTTTTAGAAATTTTAAACGGAATTTTGTACAAAACATCAAATTCATTATTTTCAAAGCATTTTCAAACTATAGCATTTGAAAAGTATAAAATAATCAAAACAATTTCTCCAACTGAGCAGTTACTTTAAAGATTGGATGATATTATCACGCTAATTCTCCAAGGTTAATAATTCAATTTTTGTTCTCAAACTTTTTGGTTAATTCTTTAAAAAATTCATTTGTATACGCGAAAAAAAAATCTACTGCCTCACATATGTGATATGATTCTGCAATCTGCATGTTGACGTGATAAAAATAATTGTTTGATCTTTTCTTAAAATTTTATATCACTTTATGTAAAATATCGTGACATATTTCAATAAAACTTTGTATTTTAAAAAGTAATGTTTTGATAATTTTGAAAAATTTGATTTGTAAAATAAAGACAATTTTAATTTCACTTTTGACTTTGGAAACTGATATTTTATTCAATGTAAGAATGTATTACAAAATGTTATAAACTGAATATTTTTGAGTTTAAATCATATATTTTTTTAATATTTAAAAATTAATATTTTCAGAAGTCTTAAAATTAATGAATGCCTAAGATTTTACAATTTTAAATGACATTAATTAAACCCTTACAATTGAAGTAAATTATGATACGGAGAATTAACAGGTGGGGTATCTAATTTCCCAACAACAGATTTTTAAATTCCATTTATTATGTTAGCAAAATTAAAATTTCGTATTGTTATATGGCAATTTTTTATTATGAAATAATTCATTAGAGATATATGCAAATTACAATATCTACTTTAAATTTTATGCATATAACTGATGTCCAATTGCATAACTCTAACCAGCATATAAATGAATATTACATTTGGACATCTTTATAACTACAGAAATGATATATTAACATCAAAATTGCTGATGAATGCCACTCATAACATTAGACAATAATTTACCAACTGATTTACAGGCACCGTTTAAAACTGTTTAACAAATTAGATCTTACAACCAAGACAGGAATCAACTACATTTCTACGCCTTAGCAAATCGCTGGATCTAAACCAACAATTTCTCGACAGACGGATTTCGTCTGGAGTGAAACCAAGCACGATGTTGCCATGCGAAAACTTCAAAATAAACGAGATTATCACTCGAGCATTTAAAAGCCTCTTCACAGGAGAATCATTTTTCCTCGTTTTGTGGAAAATTAGACCACTTCCAGCTTTACGGAAGAATGGGTTACGCCTCCAACTATTGTTCACCATTTGTTAGAACAGATTTCCTTTCTTTTTTTTTTGAATAAGATTAAAGATGCAGTCCCCGTGGCGGAGAAAGCTTAGTGATTAATATTTCCTGAAAAGTTAGTTTGGACACAGTCTCGACGTTATAAATGTTTCATCTAACTCTCTCAGTAAAGGTTAGGAGTTTGCCATCCTTTTGGTTTTCAACTTTGCCGTTGTATTTGGCAAGCAGTGAAGAAAAAGTAAACTTAGAGGTAAACATCGCTGAAACGACTGTGTACTGTAAACTTAAGACTTCTGACGAAGGAAATGTTTATATAAACCAGTCCGAGAGAAAGCGTTTGTTTCCGTTTGTTGGATATTTTTAAGAATGAATTAGCCTTTTCTTTGACTTGGTGTGTTCATTAGTTTCTCTTTTGACAAATGACCAAACATTTCTGCAGATGACTATTTTGTCCAATTGCAAACTGAATTTATATTTAATCTCCTTGTATGATGCAAGTTATAGCATATGGTTTGCTAAATGCATTCTTTGACTTGAATGTTTGGAGTTGAGAATTTTAATTCATTGAGATTCCGAGTGTACTAAAATAGGATTTCAAACAGTAATCTTTCCTATTTGTCTTTTAATGATAGTTTAAAACTTTGCTCATGTTTCCTAAATGAAACTTACGATTGCTTTAGGATTCGATTTTATTTTTAATTTTAGCAGCTTAAGTTTTCTTATTCGTTTTAACTTTAGCAGCATTTTTCGATAAATACAAATTCTCCAATTATTATTTATAACGTGAGAATTGTCAAAGAATGTCATGATTTACAGGAATAGTACTAGCAACATTTATTTAAAAAAAAACATCTACCTAAGATCAAATGAGTTTAAACTGAAAATATTCAAATGAAAAATGTGACTTCTCAGTGGCATAAAAACATATTATTAGTTAAAGTGTAGTTAATTAATTTAACTTTTTAATCCAATATTTTGACAGTTTATTGATATTTATAACTTCGGCTCATTTTTTGAGTCGTCCATTTTATGACTAATTCTGCAATTATTTAATTCCTGACAAATATTTAATTTCATAAATTATTATTTTAGGAAATTTTACATTTTATAGCAATTATTATATTATGTGTTGTAAAATTTTATTTTGACAAACGACATTTATTTGTACAACGATATTCGTAAAAAAACAATAATATATTTTTCTCTTATTTATTGCCTCCATCAACAAAAGCTGATCCTGGAATTCAGATAAAAAATAACATATATTTTTTAAAACATTTTTTTTAATCTTGAAATTTTTTAATATATTCAGTTATTACTGAATTTATTAAAAAATTCAGCAATTAATTATTTCTATATTGGAATTACTGATTTCCTATAACTTCAATAACTAACAATAACTTCAAAATCATGAAATTTGAAAGATGACTGAATTGATACAATAAGCTTGACTAACTTTAAAAATGTTTCCAAAAATATATCTTCTTTATTCTTTTAAATAACACAAAAGACATTCAAGTACTTTCAAAATATAAAATTTCTAATTTATTTGAAAAAAATATCAGTTTTATTATAAAAAACACTATTTCATCATAAAAATAGTCAAAATAAAAGTAATTCTAAAAATTTTATTTGTCAGCAGCAAAATTATCCATTCAGTATTTTTAATTTATTTTAAATTCATTAAATATTTTTGATGCATTAGGATACATATTGAAATCCATTCTTTTATCAGATAAATATTTGCTCAATAAATATTTATTGACTTAAAATTAATCCATTGTTATTCTATAAAAGATATATATTTCAGATTAAAATATGATAAATTGCATCAAGAAATTTCTCCTATAATGAAATTCGACTGAAACATTATATCAGTTATAGTAAAAAATCTATTGTGTCATGTGTTGATATTAACAAACATAATTTTTTTAATGACAAACGTTTTATTCACTTTTGTCTCTCAGGAATTAAAAGATAAAAATCGGAATTTAAATAAGATGTGATATTTTTTTCCTGTCTCATAAGGGACATAAATTAGAATTTTTTTCATTAAAAATGCATTGTTATCTTTAGAATAAGTAATTGGTTTTCATCCGGGGTATAAAAATTGGTGTTATTTTTTGTCACATGTTACGCCAAAAATTTCAATGTGACTTGTATGTAATGAATTGAATATATAATGAATGAATATTTGATAGAAATAATAGGATTTAAAAAAAGATTGTAACCGGCGTATGCATTAAATTTTGCTTCGTTTCAATTAACTTTAATTTTTTTGTTGATAATACCAACTGATAAATCGGAATAATTTTCCAAGAACGCATGTCGTAATTTCTAGAAGTGCAAAAAAATTTGAAAATAAAAACAGGAATAATCCCGTTAACAGTTTTTTTTATTGCATATCAAAATTATTACTAATTCAGAATTGATCTGAAGAAGTAATTAGAAGTTTAAAAAGGTTTTAAACTAAATGTTGTTTTTTTATTGTATCGTACATAAGACTTAATCATTACGTAAGAAATAATTTGATTGTTTGCATAGCAACATATTAAGGATTTCCTGTTATTATTTCTTAAAGATTTCCTACTATTATTTCTTTAAATTGAATATTATTTCTTAGATAGTATTATATGCTTCTGATTGATACATTCTGAGCAGGTTGTTGCCCAAACAATACACTTTAAATTAATCACCATGTTAATGTATGCCATTTTAAATTCTAAAACATACTTTTTAATAAAACCCATTCATTTTTTGCCCAATTTAAATATATATATATATATATATATATA
>JAPMOR010031804.1:0-11156 GCA_026543865.1 Argiope aurantia | reverse complement strand
ATTATATCTTTGGATGCCTTCAATGTCTATCATGAAGTCATAAGATATCATGAAATTATTAACAATTCGTTATTAGACTCCAGACACTATGACATTATTACATAATTTTTATGAATGTCTCTGATGCCCTTTATCTTCCAGCTCGAACCAATTTACAATGTATTTCGAAAAGTCATACCCATGTATTATATATATCATCAAAATGTTTAGAACAATAATATTGTTATTCAATATATTTGTTCAATTATATGTCTCTTTTTAAAAATTGTTCAAGGCAAAGTTATAAGACTAACTCTTAAATATTTTACAATCCAAACAACTTTGTAAGCTAACTAAATCTTAAAAACATCAAAAATATATTGGTTTATTTAAATTAACTTCTTATAAAAATACTTTACCAAAAATATACTAGGATTGAACAAAAAATGAAATAACCAAAATAAAGCAAAAGTCCTAATGTCTCTTGCTTACATTGAACCTTCTATTTAATAATCAAAGGATTGCTATCAATTGGCATATTAATAGATAGTTTATTGTAATTAAATTAAAGATACGAAAGCGAAATTTTAATTGCATTTTGAACTTCAATGCAATATTCGCAATTAGAATAAAATTTGCATTTACAATACAACATTTAAACTAATTTCTCATTAATTCTTTTTGAAATAACTCGTTTAATATTAAACTTTAAAATGTGTAAGCATTCATTTTTGTAAAAAGTTTGAATTCGTTATTTCATGTTCTTCTCTCATTTAATAAGATTCATTCAAATTTTTTGAGACAATGTTTCTATTGATAAATCAAGAACAGGAGCCGGCGTCCTTGCATAGGGTAGCGCATCTTCCCCGTGATCTGGGCATCCTGGGTTCGAATCCCGGTTCGAGCATGGTTGTTCTTCATCTGTGAGGTGTGTGAATGCGCCCCCCTGTAAAAAGGGGTCGTGCAAGCGAATGTGTGTTTCATCTTCATATGAGCTAGAAGTCAGACTTCTGCCCTTGGGTGCTCAGGGGCCTTTATCCTTTGAAGCTACTGCACCCCCTTTCCGCGGTAACGTGGGCACGGCATCATCATCATCAAGAACAGGAGGAAAGTTTGTGAGAAAAAAATTAAACTACTTTCGTTTTGAATTTAGAACACAGAAAACTATAACAGATTCCTAATGAACACAGTTATCCTCTAACTCTATCTTTGCTTTAACTCGAAGAATAAGGTAACAAATTCTCTCTGTATAAGTAAAATTCTCTTTAATTTTTAACTCACTCCATTAAAACTTACCACTACGAAGTCATCAATCATTTAAATGCACCTTCAAGGGCTCATATAGGTTTTGAAAAAAAAATAACTTTTTAAATATTTTTTTATGTCTTTTGAGGAGCGAAATAATGAAATATATAAACGATTGAAACATTGGCCCAGCCGTTAAACGCTAAGAAGACTTTCAACAACGACAAAAATTAGTCTTCGGCTATTAAGAAAATTAACGGTTTAATGGAGGAGTTGGACGTTAATTTTTTTTTTATTCTTCCTCCTTTCCTTCCACCTTCTCGAAAAAAATTCAAAAGTTTTCTGTCTTTTACGTTCATTTAATATTTTTGTAAAAATTGAGTCTGTCAAAGTGTTATTGGAAAGGACTGGAGGGGAAAATGACTGATCTTTAAAAGTAATGATGAAACGTTCACCGATATTTAGATATATTGTGTGATGGAATATGCTTTTAATAGGGAAGATGTATTTTTTGTACACTTCTCGTTTAATGTTGTGAAGACAGATTGAGTGGGAAGGCAATAATTAACAAATGGCAGTACGGTCTTAAAAATTCGGTTGAAGAAAGTTGCTTTGAGAACAATTATGTTACAGTTTATAAATTGAGTTTTGAAATCAATTATTAAGGGAACGTTACAGAAGGAGGAAACAAAATTAAAAGCAAATATGGAGCACAATTTTTCTAAAAGGAAATCAGGTTCATTAAAAGAAAATCTAAACAATAGAGTATGAACAAAAGCATTTAAGCAATTAGATGTGTAGAGATTTCATTAGAAGTGAAATATTTTTTATAAAAGTTATTAATTAATCAATGGAAATGAAGTGATTTTGTTAAAGGTGCGTCAGAATATCAGCTTAGGAAACATATTTTTAATTAATAATAGTTTAATTTTTGTTCTTAAATGACTCCTAGAAGCTTATAAACCTTAGCCACAGAAATGATTTTCATTCTTATGATATTAGATATTTTAAAGCTTTATAACGAAAGGAGGAAATTATATATTATGTTCTGAAATATTTCAATCACAACAATCTATCTGTCAGTAAAACATTATATTTATAATACTTTAGAGATTTTAAATTTAAGAGGAATTCCTTTCAGGTTCTACATACGAAGCATTGAAACAGTTATTCCTTGGAAATTATTTATAATGATTTTACTTTAATTACAGGACATTCACGGTATTAAAATTATCTACAATAATCAATTTCCTTTTCTTGGAAAAAAAATTGATAGCTGTAGATGATTTTAATTTCTTTCATTCCTCTCAATTTTAATTCCTTTCCGATTTCCTCACATTTTTAAATATATAATATTAGCAAACTTGAAATGTACCATAAAAATTATTCCTTTACATCGTCTTGAATTTGGTACATTTGATCTACTTGCTTATTAAGAATGGTCTAGTTACCATTTAGCCCAAAGGATAAAAGTAGACATAGTAAATTTGCCAAAAAAAAAAAAAAAAAAAAAACCTTAAACCAAATTTGTCTGTCTCATCACACAAATTATATGAAATATTTGTAATAAATACCACTAGTTAAGAATGCATTCTGATTTATCTAGTTAAGAATGCATTCTGATTTATCTAGTTAAGAATGCATTCTGAAAATAGATTATATGATTTTATCTATCATATAATCTATTTTCAATTAAACTATTAATATTCCTCTTGAATATAATTTTCATAACCCTATGCTAAAAGCTGTTTTTCCAATTCCTGCATCATTCGTTATGGTTTTGGGTATAAAAATTTAAACTTTAAATTCAAATAATTTATTCACTACTAAATATTTCTTCAAATGTAGATGTGTATTTTATTTAATGGCTTAGATATCAAGTATTAAGCTTCGATCAGAGTTAACTCTCTATTTATCAGAATTTCAGTTTGGATTCTGATTTATCAATTATTGGTTTGAAACATAATATTACTTAAGACTTGATAAAAAATACTGACAGCTCTCGCTCTAAAAAATACTGACTTTCTGAATCATGACACTTTTCTGTTAAAAACTTCGAATTGTTTCAATTTTATTTTATCCGTATATTATAAAAATTAAATTCCTGTTTTTTTATAGATAACGAATCAAAATAAACGTACTTTGAAAAAGTTAGGAATTTTTTATCCCCTCTCTGTGATATCTCCCCATTTCAATTGAAAAATTAAAAAGTAATGTTATAAGAAAACCATTTTACTGATTTCGTTATTTACTAATGCAAATGTAGAATTATTTTCTTGTCAGAGTCATAACAATCTGTTCATGGAATATGACTCTTCCACAAATTAACACTTCTGTATTTGAAAAATCTCCCCATCATTATGAGAAGGGATTAAATGCATAATTACGCTTTTAGAGTAATTTATAAATATCCCATGAGCTTTTATTTTTCCTTCAACTTATTCAAAATTTTCCAAGTGATACAGAGGAAATGTTTTGAATATTATATATTGGATTTATGAATGTAGTAATGTGGTGCTAGTTAGATGTCAATTTCATAAACTATGTTCAAAGAACACTGTAACAATATAATGTGCTATCAAGAATTTCATTTTTATTTTAGCAATTCTAAATATAACTAGAGAATATATTTATTTTGAAAATTATTTGTTAGAAAAATTGATAGTTATTTGTTTTATTTAGTGAAATAGATTTTTTCTCAGAGCGAATCATCTTAAAAGATGTTATTATAGTGAAAAAAATCAGATGGGAAATCTTAAAACACAGATGCATTGAAAGAAGTTCCTATATCACTTAAAAAATTATATTTTCGATGTTTGTGGCAAAAAATAAATGCAACTCTAAAAACAATTCTGATATCTAAATTTTAATGCATTCCTCTGATTCCGTAAGTCAGATTTCGAATTTTGATTAAAAAATATCTGCAATGCTTTGACTAATTATTTCTTGAGTTAGAAAGTTTTTCTATAAACTGATGGCCTTTCCCTGAAAGGGCCATTCAATTGCCTGAAATGATGAGATCCAAAGCTTCGTAACTTAGTCAATTTTAGTCACCGAATCTTCGATAATTTTTTATTTAAATTTATTCTATATAAAAATATTAAAGCGAACTGATAAGACGGGCATGTGCATAAATATCATAACTTTTCAAAAGTACAATTATTAATACAAAAGACATAAATTATTTCTTAAAATGATCTAAAATATTTCCAGCTGAATATAAATGTTTATATATATTGATTTAGATGATATCTTTTATATTTTAAACTAGCAGCCTTTGATGACTAGCTGAATCGACGAAATTAATGATTAGTAAAAATTAAATATTTTGTGAAACTATGTTTTAATGATTTCCTCTACAAAATATTTCAACAACAAATTCTTCAACAACAATATTTCAACAATTACGACATGAAATTTGTATAGGCCATTCTGAGTTCCATTTCCGGATAAAGTGATATTTCTGTTATTTATTATTTTAATTAATCATTTCATTATTAGAACGTTTAATTAAATCATCAAAATATATGTTAAACTTAAGTAGTTTTGCTCGACTTTAACTTAATCTCACATTTTCTGAAATAATTAGTGCAAAAAAGTATTTTATATGCCAGCTTAAAGTGTAAATACTTATGCTTTCAAGACTTTGATTTAAATATTATAGGATGCATCATTGAGTTGTAAATCTCCTTGTTAATGTAAGGTCGCGGATCGTTACTGAATTCCTTTCCTAGCAATAAAGAAGATCTAGTCGCGTTTAGTTATCAGTTGGTTCCTCAGGAATATTAGTTATACTTAATATTATTTAAACCGTTTTGACCTAACTGCATGTTCATGATTCTGGGAAATTATCAGAAATGAAAGAAAAGACAAATTATTTTAATTGTCTTATATATGCTTCTGTCACTGTGTACGTGAACTTTTCTTTTCGGGATGTATCCCAGAGTATCACTGCATGTATATAAATGTCCGGTTCATCTGTCTTTTAAATTTCATGGCATTGTACCTCCAATTTTTTTTATCCATCTTTTAAACTACACATATGTTAAACAAGATCTCTGAGATTAACATTCTAGCCTTTCAAAGTATAAATATGCCAAATTTGATAGCTATAAGTTAACGGTCTGACCTTTAGAGTTTTAAAGTTTCAACGCAGACGCACACTCGCACACATTCATTCTTGTTAGTAATATATATATGTCCATTAATTAAAAAATATATTTAGGTAGCTAATAATGTTAAACTATCTAGATATTGCCAAATTTCTAAACAGTAGAGAGGGGAAGAACTTATTTCTATGTTTCTGGCAATAATCATAATTAACAGGTGAATTCAAGTGTGATGCATGTTTTCCTTCATTTTATCAACTCTGATATAACAATTTGCCGATAAAGCAAGCTGAATGTTGAATTCTTAGAAATTTTGTGATATTTAATTAAATTTCATAGATGAAGTTATTTTTTTAAATTTTTCTACTTTTTAATAAATAAGTCAGAATCTTTAAATTTTACACTCTAAACTAATCCATCATTTAAAGAGAAAGAAGTAAAAATAGTTGCTGTTTAGTTAAAGATAATTCATAAAATATTATTTTCATACTACTTTCGCAATTAATGTATTTAATTAGGTTAGAATGGTTAGGGAAATTTGGAATTTTTCATTTCAGCACTTTATACACTATAACTCATACAACTACACAGGTAACCGATTAACGGATAGACAAAGATTATTTATAAAAATAATTGATAAAACAAGTGACAAAATAAATACACTTTTAATCTTAGTAGTTTAAACGAATCGTTAATTTTCTTTAAGGAGAACTACTTTATTACTTTTTCAATTTTTGTAGATTGTTACGTTTTTTACTCTATATAGAAGAGTGATTCAATACATTCATTTATCATGCCATAACAAAATATAATGTTGTCAAGTTTTGTACTCATCAACAATTTCCAAGGGAGAGAGAAAATAATTGAGGAAACAAAAGATTTCATTTGTATTGCTATTCTTAAACACATAGGATTGTTTTATTTATATGTCGTAACTATTATGTAAAACAAAAATAAAATTATGTTTTGAGGGAAGAGCAAAAATAAATTTTAAAAGATAAATTCTATTGATCTTATTTCTATGCTCTTTACATTCTGAAAGTTTAGATCAATAATCATTTAATTGCTGTTACCGTTTTAGCCACGAATAATTAAAAATTATTGTTTGAATTGCAAAAGTAATGCTTAATTTTCATTTATATTTATTTTCTCCTACTGCTTTTATACAAGGTATTATGGGAAGTCTTTATGATATTCTTGGATATTTTAAATGTGCTACAATATTGGAATAATATCTTTTTAATATTGTAAGGAATTTGAGCTATTAGAGTAGGTAAACATATTATGTGCATGGTGACGAATCGTTTCACTCACATATTGCTTTCTGTTCAATGCCATTGAGTTAAAATTTGTCTGCAATTTTATAATGTATGAAGAGGTTCAAAAGCAAAAACTCCACCCTTTTGTCATAGTTAAAAATTGAAAAAAAAATAATAAGGTTTATTTAAGGTTAAGGTATTTAAGGTTATTTAAGGTTTATTTAAGATAAGGCTATTTTTAATTCATAAATATATAATGAAATAAATTAAATAATTGACCTTGTATTGTTAATTGTAATACGTTGCCAAATTTGACATCTTTGTCAGTGGAAATTCTTTGCAAGTTTGTTTCCGTTTGAATTGCTTAGTATAAGAGAACTTTTATTTTTGGAAAAAGTCCCTCCCCCCCAAAAAAAAATAATAAAAAAAAAACGGGGAGGGGAGGAATATTTTTATGAATTATCCAAGCAAAAAATGAAATATTATTTTTAAAAAATTACTCAATTGTTATTTTAGTCTTAAGCTAATTTTATTTTAATTCATTGTATTTCACGTTAACGCTCAACGTCTTTGACTTATCCGTTAATCTATCATTTAACTTTCGAAACAATTTTTTTCTGTTTTAGTAGGCTAAAAGGGATAAACCTTTAGATATACGAAATTAAGTCCTTTATTCCGAAAAACAGTTAGTGTTTACCGTAAACAGAATATAAAAATAGTTGGACGTGTGGCATTTCATAAAATGAACAATTCTCCACTACTTTTTGCTTGTTTACTATTGTAAGTCGACATTACAGGCAGGAAACATGAACGGATAATATATAACATTGCCGCTAATTATAAGTAAGCTAGCGTATGCCTAACTGCACCAGTTTAACACAAAACAATTACATTGAAGTACGGAAATACTGCAAATGCCCATCACTCTCTTATCAACTATATAGTTAGAGAATACATGTTGTACCATCAATAACACAACATTAATTAGCATATTAAGGGAATGGATAATTATGAAAAAGTAATAGTCGCAAATAAAAGAATCACATGAACTGTAAACTTGTTGAGTAAAAATCTATAAGTGGATAAATACAGAATTAATTTTTAACATAACATTGCATCAATTTTTTTAACCAACATTTGCTGGATTTCTAAAACGGAATTAAAAAATTATCTATTTTCACTAAAAAGCAATAAATATTCCTATTTAAATAATGATATGTTTCTTGTTAGTTTACGTCTAGGCGCAAACACACAATATACTTCAAACAATTACTATCTTCTAAAATATATATGCTAATTTTAAAATGTCTTTCAAGATTAAAATTATTAAATAAATACGAAGAAACAACATAAGGTAAACTACAAAAAAGTAAATTTGTAAATTCATTTACTGCCCTCCCTAGAGATATTTCGAAAGTTTTATTGATAAAGATATGAACACTCAATATGAAACAGAAATGAATTTGTTTCGTTTTATTTCACAGGAAAAAAAGGCAATAAATAACAAAATAAAGAAATTCACTCAAATTAAAAAAAAATATTAGAAGCACTAAAATCTGTTTTCTTAAAAATTGAAGAAAAT
This sequence comes from Argiope aurantia, assembly GCA_026543865.1. Lineage (NCBI taxonomy): Eukaryota > Metazoa > Arthropoda > Arachnida > Araneae > Araneidae > Argiope > Argiope aurantia. The sequence goes on along the minus strand of JAPMOR010031804.1, from coordinate 2,982 downwards.
TCGAAAAAAAAAATAATATTAAAGCCATCAAAGTTAAACCTGCTGTTGCAAACTTTAAAACACAATGGCCGACTGAAGAATTTGTCTCGATTTTGATAATTTCACGAAAAGGAGCGAAAATGAAAGAAAAGCCGCGAAGCTGACTGCGTTTATTATTGTCTTTTTCGCCACCTTGGCTGAGAAGGCCTTTCTACGACACCCTATTGTTCTTTGTTGTATTCCAAACGCACCAGATGCTGCTATGTTCCTCTTTCGTACAAAACTTTTCTTTCATAAAAAAGTGGTTTCGGAAAGTTTCCTTCGAATTTTCTATGGAACCGTCTAGAACAAAACCGTAACGATATTAATTGTGTTTGTCTCATGATTAAGTTCCGGAAAAATAAAACACGTCATGTGGATGATAGACTTAACAAGTTTAGATTATCGTTAGACCCTCTCTAATAAGGCGATGTAGAGTCTATTTTTATAAAAGCTCTGTCAGGCGTGTTTCTGGATCGGAAAGCAGCTATAGCGTTTGCAGATTAATTAAGTAATGAACTTACTAAAGTAATTATTCGCTGAAAGTTATAGATCATTAGTCCAAATCATGAAATACTCAATACATGGTTTTTTAAGATAACTCTGGAGATGCAATTGTTTAAAGTTCGTAGTCAGGAACTGAATACTTATTACATTATAACAGTTCTTATACTTTCTAAAATCATTAATTATAAGTTAATTCTAAAACAATGAATATATTAATGTCGAAATACATTTTTAAACAACTACTTTTCACTTGGTCTATGTCGTTATGTTCTCTTTGTTCTTTTGTCTGACTTTTGGATACATTCATTTTCATAATCATAATTTGTTCTTAATAGAGTATCTCTTTAAAGTAATTAAACTAACGTACAATTCGTAATCTAATATGCTTCTCAGAACACAATTTGTCACGAAAAAAGCGTAGCAAGGGATTATTTCCTTAACTATTATAATTAGATATATTATTCAATTCCCAAAGTTTCTTTAAATGAAGTCTCAAAATGTATAAAGTACTTTGTCTTCTGCAAAAATTCATTATAAAATATTACAAAAATAAAATTTTAATGTTTCATCTTAGCGGAAAAGTGTCAATGAGTAAAATGTTTCCCTGTGTCATTCTTATAGAGATTAGGAAGGTTGCGGAAGACCTGCGGAAATTATTCGTCGAATGCAAGCTCAATATGGTGACAGCTGTTTATTGAGAAGCAAGATCTAGGAATGGATAGAGCGCTTGAAATATGGAAGAACTTCTTTATATGACGACAAAAGATCAAGAGGCCATCGACGTCAGCCACTGAGACAAAACTGTGAGCAGTGATAATTAATGTGATGTGTTGCGAACTACATCGAAATCTGCAATCAGACCCAAACGTCGTGGAAAGCGCCAAGATAGCTCTCGGTCACATTCTGCCCAACGAATGGTCGAAAAAATAAAGGAGTTCTGATTTGAAGTGCTGGAGAACCCACCATACATCCTGACTTGGCCCCAGGTGATTTCTATAAGCCTGGACCATTAATGAAAGCACTAAGGTGTAGAAGATTTGAAACCGATGAACAAGTCATTGATGCTGGGCAAAATTGATTATAAATCCAACGGAATCCAAAAAAAATTGTGAAACGTTGGAAAAGTTGGGTTGAAGTTCAGGGCGATTATATGGAAAAATAATTTATGTTTCAGTTTTATATCATTAGAATAGATGCACCTTTTCTCAAATGTAACTTTATTTTTTGATTCTTCCTCGTATTATCTTTCATTAAAATTTGATAAACGGTCAGATAAGGTATTATTTAAGAACTTAAAATCTTTTTTAAAAGAAGATAATCGACACGATACAAAACTGTATTTTTAAAGCAATATTTATGTATATGCAATCGAGTTCTTCATTTGTGACTTAAAGACACGCTTTCTGAATACAGGCAGAAGTGGATTTTTGAAGTGGAATGAATTTTTACAGTTCCAAAACTAATTGTTTTAAAGTTGAATATCGATTTAATCGATTTAATGTAATTTTATATCGATTTAATGTAATTTTCGTCTGTCCAACTTACATTTCTCATTTTTTTTATCTTGCCTAATGTACAGCCTAACTGTAACATTTTAGACTTCGATAGTATATTTTTCTATGTAATATTTGTAACAATCAATTGACTCCACAGATAATGTTTGGGTGCCAATTTTACTTTTGACATTATCAATTTCGGATTGTTGAGTTCTTCAATCAATGTTCATACAGTAGCATGAGTGGAACTTGCAAAAATAAGCCATAATTTCGGTACTACGCATATAAAGTCTCATTTTCCATCTTCCTCTACAGGAAACTAAAGAATCATGTAATGCGTGATTAATCGTTAAACGTTCTATAAAATTCATTTCCTAAGAGATACCTGGAATTTAGAAAATGACATTTGTATTCTTTTGTAACAAAGCATAACTTATTACAAGCAGTATGAATTGTCATAACATTCTTTGTTATTAAAATAAATAATTATTTATAAAACACAGAAGTGCGTGGAAGGAATTTTATAACTCGGACTGCTAAAACTCAGTCTATGAGTACTCATTTTTTTAAAAAATTTTGAGTGTCCCAGAGATAATTGGTCTGTTTAAAGAATTCGAGTACGCATTTTGGAAGCTTTTTGTTTCAAAGAATGAAATAAAAATTTTCTGCAGAACTATTAGTAGTTTTAGATTATATATCAAATTTCACTTATCAAAGTAGTTCCCATAAAAATTGATATATTCATGAGAATCTGCAGATGAATGGATGGTCAACTCTTTGAAAAATTTGATTCGAAATTTAATAAGAATATGCTATTTAGACTCCGAAGTTGTGCATAAATTAATTATATTTTAAGTGTTATTTATTTATCCCATTTTTATACATGAGAAAATACATAAGAAGCCTATTATCTGCCAATTATTGTATTTGGTACAGATTTTGATGCATATCAGTAAGATTC
>JAPMOR010031801.1:0-12031 GCA_026543865.1 Argiope aurantia | reverse complement strand
TATATATATATATATAAAGCTACTTCTTGACAATAGTATACTGATTTATTAATCCATTAATTAGATGTCATTCATTATGGACAACCAAGAAAGGTGCACACAGATAAGATATTAATATTAGTCAATGATACTCCTTTTATTGTGATGATTAACTTGTTATTATTTTAGTAATCCTATTTGCTATTATTTAAATAATTTCATTGTATATTAATCTCCATACACTAGATATTATACGTTTATAAATCTTTAAAATTAAGAGCTTCACCTTTAAACTTAACTAAGCAAACGCAGCAAAAATTAAACACTTCCGTGAACTAATTATGGTATATATTTAATGCCTCAGAAAAGAGCGATGCTTATTGTCTCAATATCAAGAGGAATAATAACAATGCACTAATAAATTGATAGGATTATTAAACATTAACAATTCACTGTAAAGGAAGTAACAGGAAATATAGAAATTCCATTCATAATATAGGGAACGTAGATGGTAGCAAGATCTTAAGAGGGCATATTCAATAAATTAATTAACGAGACCTACAGATCTAATGGAATAATATATACAATCTTTTACTAATATAATAAGATAAAAATAACTGTAATCCAGTTAAGAATTTAATTATGTTTAAAAAAAATTCCAAAAGTAAAATGTTCCAATGTTTTGATAAAAATCAATATAATTCATCAGCGCTTAATCTTTTAAAAGTTTAAAACATCATTTGTTGTAGAAATCTAATTAAATTTAAACGAATCAATTAGCATATTTAAGTTTTTGTAATCACCCAAGGAAATCTGGTGCTTTCGATATGACAGCTTCAAATTCCATGAAAGAAAGTTTTCCATCGTCATCCAAATCCCCTTCATCTAGAACTTTCTCCACAACTAAGGATACTTCTTCTTCGTTAAGTTCTGCTCTTGTAAGGGCAGTTACTGCTTGCTCCAGATCTTTAGGACCGATGAATTGATCACCATCATAATCTATGGAAACCACAGAACGGAAAGGGATCTTAGAAAATTGCAATTGACGGAATGGAAAAATTATGCATCATATATACCAAAGTAGATTAGCAATTCTTTAAATTGAAATTAGCCTCTCGCAGATGATGTGTCTAATTCTCAGTAGTGATGCCCATGCATAATGTATTAAAAAGAAAATTTTTGTAATTTATCAAATGGTAATCTTTTAGGTGGTACTTACCTAGATTGTAAGTAAGATTAATTATATTTTCACTCAACAATGATCCTTCAGAATTTTCTTTAATTAGCAATAGTTTCTTTCTCCAATTTCGAAATAGAATATTTTAAACAGGAGTTTTAAATAAGAAGCCATTTTTTTAAATAATCAGTTTGATGTGTAGGTAATATATGCTTGCTCTAACAAATTTTCAAAAATTTTATTTTATTCATAGCTCTCCAAACATAAATTATATTAAAATTATTAAAAATATATTCATGCATATAATTTACAAGACATAATAATATATTTAATTAACGAAGATAGAATAGGAAAAAACAGGAAAATAGTTAATTTTGTAGAAGATATTTCCATGCTTAACTTTTAGATGCATTCCAAATATAAATACTAACCTCAACAATGGAAGAACTTCAAATTATAGCAGTTAGGAGTAAAGAAATAACTTATATTTATAAGCATTTAAATATAAGTGATATCCTGATTTATTATTATCATGATGATTTTGCAAATATATAGAGGCAGGTTATATGTATGAAAATGTTTAAAAATGTAAGTATGTTATGAAACTTGATTTATTTTGACTGATACATAACTACATTGCTTTTCAAAAGTGTTTCATATGCTTTTTAAAGAATAAATGAAAAATCGTTTGTTGACAGTATCAAATATGTCTGATTTTCCTAAACAGCGGCCGTGCATATGCTTGATGATATCAAAATTAATCAAACTTTCTTCACTTCTGTGAATAGAAACTGGTATTAAATATCACTCAGATATGACTTTTTCCCTTGCGGCGATATCCAGATACATTAGTGTAATACATATTCGCTAATATCCTTCTCTGTTAATTCTTTTTTCAATATTTATGCATTGTGTAAATTTAATTTATTTCAATTCCATATGAAAACCAAATGAAAAAATTTCAATATCATCGGAAAAATCATAAGAACAAATTTCAAGACTTGTAAAACATTTGTTGAAAGGGAATAATTATCAAAGTTTTTGCAAATAAAAAAAAATCAATGCAATTAAAAAAAAATAATTTTTAATTGTTGTTGCTTTATCTGTTCATAATTAGTCATAATTTGTCAAGTATCTATAAATTTGCTTCCGTCTTAGGATGGCCGGTTGATTCCAACTCTAATTTGTTAAATATGGGGTTTTTATTTTTCATTTTTTATTCATGATCTTTATTTGAATTTGAATTTTACTTATTTAAATCTCTAAGTATTAATTTAAGTTTTTACATTCGAGATTTTTTGGTGTAGCTGAAATTGTCAGGAAACATAAAATAAATGCTATATAGAAATATCATGCATTCACTTATTTGATTGTTATTCCAACCACTCAAACAGATTTGCTAAAAAATACTATATACTCTTTAATAGCATCCATTCATACCCTTCCTTTCCAAACCACATCACAAAAAAGAATAGAATTACTACAATCAAGGGTAAAATTTAGTAAATAATCCCTAAACCTAAATAACTTTTTAAAAAATTATCAGACACGAGAAAAACATGCATCAAGAAAAAAGTTGAAGATTGAAAAATGCCAATCTTTAAAGTTTTAGAATTACTACCATTTCAATGATTTGCTAGACATTTTCACAACTTACCTAGATTTACCTATGTTTTATAGATCTCATCTTTAAAGCAAGCAGTTGCTTAAAATTAAAATAAGATAATTTTTAAAGTATATCAAAGAGAAGGAATTGGAAGATTAAAGATGAAGTAATAATAAAAGTATTACCATATTTTAACTCATTGAAAATTATAACAACAATGAAATTAAGTTTCAAATTCATCTTGAAAATTATCTTTTTCAATTAACAGCAATATTCAATTTACTTTTAGAATAATTTTTAATTCAAAAGAGCACTAAATGAAAGTAGTAATTAAATAAAATATAAATTTATATAAAAAGAGACTAATTAAAAGTATAAAAAATATAATAAAAAGGAATTATTCACAATATCCTTATTCAAAACTGGCATATAGTACATCATTTAAAATGTTTCTCGTGAAAAAAGTCAACAATAAACAAATTTCCTACAGGAACCTAGAAAAATATTCTTTATATATATTACAAAAACTATAAGTTAGGAAGACATTTCCAGAAGAAACTAGTTATGCATATTTTACTTATATTGACATTAATTAACATAAATAAATATATATGTATATGAAACTAGGTTTAAAATAATAAAATTTTATAAGATAATATTTTTTTATCCAGAACAGATGACAGAAATATCATCTTTTTAAAGTGAAAAAATTAGTAAAAATTCTTTTTAGATACTATAAGCAAAAGTAATAGGATGTTATTGTCTTAATTAAGTCTCATTTTATGCAGACATAAAAAAATTTTGAAAAATGATATCTCAATTCAAAACTGATTAAGTTCTGTTAGATATTTAATTCAGATTCCTTATAAGTACCTAGCAAAGCATTGTACGAAAATAGTCCAATATACCAAACGTAAATGTTTCTTTTCCAGAAATGCAATCTGTTAATTTCCAAATGAATGCATTTTGTTTGACAAAAATATTTAATTTTATTATTCCATATATGTATGGCAAATATTTACAGGTGAATCCATTATCTGTGATAATCGCAAGTGGATGATATCCTTTTTAATCATCATCTTATCTAAGAAAAATTCAAATTTTGTGACCAACGAACAAAATTTACCGACATTGCGAAGCTTTGAACTCTAAAATTAAATGGAACCATAACCAAAGTAATTTGTATTGTCAGAAAGAAAAACCAATTCTTTAAAACCTCTTTAATCCAGCTTGTATTTAAACAGGCAATAGTTTCGACTCCGCAATGTTCTAAATACATTCATTAGCTAACAAAGTTTTGGTATTTCTTACGGATGGGTAGTTCAAATCGTTGAGATCCAAACGATTTGACTGTTCGAAGACAACGGCATCATGATGAAGAATGCCGTGGATCAATTCATCATAATACTGGTAAATGCTACTATTTTTTTAAAAAAAAATCAAATATTTTTTGTTTCAAGTAGCAATAAATCAAAGACTGTAGATATCAGAGAAAGGAAATGATCCCAAAAGATATTTTGGTAAAAATTCAACAAATTTTAAAGGAATAAAACCCTCACATTCTTCATACGAAATCGGTTGGAAATCTTTACACACATTAAAATGAAGGATGTTCCTATTAAAATCAATCCTAGATACGTTTTTGTGACAGAATTTATAGAAGACGAGACATTTCAACAGTTAATAAAGAGGAATACAGTTTTGAATTTCTAATGGAGGTGTGATTTCAGAAAGGTAATTGCTTCAAACTGAAAGATTGACATACATGTTATTACTTGATATTAGTTACTTATTAGTTTATTTAGAAACATATATTTATGGCACCCATGCTTGAAAAGATTGATAACATACAATGGTTATCAAGTAAATGCAGGTCAATTTTACAATATGGTATGACGGAATAAAATAGTACAACTCCAGCTCTATTCATATATTATAAAAATCTTCTCGCATACTGGAAGGAATTCTCTTCCTAATTAAGTTCGAAGAACCTATAATTTAATACAATTTATCAATATGTGATATAATTCTCCCACCAGAAAATACCTGTTAACCATGTATTTCTTAGAATGTGTGAGGTTTGTTCAAACCCCTATCATTGATCATTCTTACTTTGAATCTAGTTATATTTGACAAGGCTGAATAAGAATCTAGTTGCTTTGTAGGTACATAAGTACTTCTGGATTCTATGTATATTCGAAAGACTTTTATATAATTGACATCGCGGAACAACATATTAAATATAAACAGATATGTATTAAATATAATTTTTACCCATAGTGATTTGAATACTACTTAAATTATAGTTTTTTGTTTAGTGCATTTTTCCTATCTCTAATAAATGCTTCCAACTTCATGTTATGATCACAAATTGCTGATGTTAATAACAATCAATACAAAATGATGATAAAATGATTAGCGGAAAGTTTAAATAGTAATTATAATCTTTAAAAAATATCATACAAATAATTTCATAGAAAAAATTTCTTCTGTATGGAATTATTTGCAAATATCGACAATAATCTTTCTTAATATTAAAAATTCAATTTCTACTCTTTCCAATAATTTAATCAATTATGTGCATTCCAATTTATAATTTATAAAGTGATAATACTGCCAACTACAATACTTGCGTTATATATAATTGCAAGTATAATTATTAAAAATTATAAGTATAATCATTAAAATATATTAATTACAATTATTAAAATATATAAAGTATAATTTTTAAAATTTATTATGCTTAATTATTAAAATATATTAAGTATAATTATTAAAAAAATTGCATATATATGGCTGATTTTCAAAACTTAATCTTAAACAATAAAATTGAAATATTTCACTATAATTTTTTCAAATCCAATATGGGATTACAAATGATTTCATATAATTCTAAGATGTAAGAGCTTTTAAATAGATTCTTTAATTGTACGAAAATTCAAATATATGATATGCAAATGATACCTGGATCTCTAAAGCTACGTATCTCTATATTTTGATTTAGAATGGGAATGTTCAAATATTCATAACAGATAAAGAAAGAAGTAGGCAAGGATGTTCTTTTCACGTTTCACTTACCGTATATTTTAAAAGCGTAGACCTGCTTGACGTTGCGCGGTGCCTGCTCGCTGAATACCGAGAACATGTCAAGGAAGTCATCAAATGTCAGGTTTCCACTCCCGTCGTTCGAAAACACTTTGCAAATCCTCTGTCGAAAAGGATTCTCCTGTAGTCAAAAGAACATAAGAAAACTATCTCTCACTGCGGGTCTATGAACAAAGTGATGCTTGCTAAGACAACGTATTGAAATGCAGATGCAAAAAACAGATATTTCTACTTTCGAACCTAGATATTTTTACCAGTTCCCTAGACAATGCATGGATGCACTTTTCTTAAAACAATCTATTAAAGTTTTAAAGTATGAGTTTACTCTATAGCGATATAAAAAGAAATTCCAATGGAGAAAGCAGTATATTAAAACGTATTTATTTAATTTGTAACACGAAATACTTTAAGAAATTCTTTCATTATATCTGAAGTTGGAAATTAAAATATGGTAAAAAAATAATCTAAAAATAAATAGAATATGATTGATTAATAGAAAACAAATAGCTGAATACTGAATTTGAAAAAAATAATTAAAAATAAACCACACTCCTTATATTTATTTAGATATTTTAATAGAATTTAAATTACTTCTTAAATCCCCCCCCTATATATAGAAGAGAAACAGCAAATAAAATTGATATAAATGATTATTTTCAATTCTATCCGCGAAGAAATGTAATACATATTTTAAGAAGTTATAAATTGTAATCATAATACTGAAAAAAAGTTATAAATGAAATACTGAAATACTGAAAAAAATTTATAAATCAAATATCATAAATAATATGAAGTCATAAATTATACCTGAATGCTATGTTTAGACAAAAGAAATTCCATTTCCATCGAATATTTGATTAAATGAATATTTTCCATTTAAATGATCAAAATCATTGATTGCGGAATTATAGAAATCTATTGCCTATTTAATAATATATAGATAAAAATGGCCTAATAATTTAGGATTTAGCAATGGATGATGAAAAATAGAATGAATTTCTGTCAATAAAGTAAGACAAAACTTCAAAAATATAAAAAATGAAAATACAAATACATTCAGATATATACTATAAAAAATTGGTTTTTAAAGTACCTCTAGCGTTACACAAATTTAGCTTTGAGACTGACATATATGTTATGCAAATGGAACTGATTACGTGTCACTTTTTAAATTAAGATTAAAGACTTTTACAGCAGGAGAATTCTTGCCATGTAACATAATTAATTTTAGCTACGAAATATGTTACGACTTCGTTAACTAAAGATGAAGGATGGAGCTGTAAATGGACGTCGAGATTTAAATAAATGAAGGTTTTGTATATTAAGCTTCCTGGGAAGTAAAATATTCAAATTTGATTTAGTTTAAGCTAATTTTTGATGAAGGAGAACGGTTTGAAATTTTGAGAGCTTAGTATATTGACGACTAACATTGCGATTTACTAAGTTAAAACAGTGGTTTATTCTCTGCAAATCTTTAATGTTTAATTTCATCAAAAAAATCTTAAGGCGAAAGAAATGCTTTCTAAAAAGGAAAATATTCACTTTCAATTCCGGCATTTTTTCCACTTTTTCCAAAGGCACAGTGATTGTGTGAGCTTCGTCTCCAGTCATGACTTGAGGAACATGATGTGGATCAAGCTCTCGATAACGTTTGAATACTCTAAAACAAATAAAAATTGTATTATTATAATTAATACTTTATTATCAGCAGTTTAGTTTTTGCCCCCACCTTGTCCACAGAATATATTGAATGTGTTTAATTTATCCCTTAAATCCATAGCGATGTAGATCTGAATCGTATATTTGAAACCTCATAGCTCTTAATATAACAAAATTTGTATATATATATTTTGTTTATTTTAATTTTACTGTAACTAATTTGTTGTTTCCGAACGCAACTGGAATCTTTGACGGTTTATTTCTTTATCTGTGACAATTTTAATTGTTGGTGCACTTTTTGAGTACAATTTCATTTTGGCGGGTGTTAAGAATTATGATTATTTATTTTTAATGTAATAAAAACATATAGGGAAAAATATTTCCGGATGGAAACAAAATAACCCCACTTGCTGCTCCGTCCCGCCTCTTAATTCTTTCGGATTAAATTTGACAGACCGTATCGCTGCTAAAGCAACTTTGGTTGGAACTAAGGTTAAATCTTAAGGGTCAGCACCGGCCACGATTCATCTCTTCCTGCAGGGAGCATGTCGGAAAGAGATAGCCGACACCCACCATTTCTGTAAGCTCCAGAATGGAGAGACCCAAACACCATATCTTAAGTTTCTTATCCTTATTTATCCTCATCCTCATTTCTCAGGTACCCCTTGGTGGGAGATCGGAAAAAGATAAGATATACTAATAAATTTAGGCATAAATTAGGCATATGCTAATAAATTTAGGCAAAAATATGTAACTTTTTCTGATATAAAAACACATAAAAATCTAAAAACAGTTATACATAAGTTTACTAAGCCTAGAGGATCCTTTCATCCATTATCGTCTATGGATGTAAGAAAAGATGGCCTATATTTTCAAACAGATGGTGGTGTAAAATCCCACTATGTAAAATTATCACAATGGTCATGTAGCAAATGCAATGTCCCTTTATTTTTAAATGTTAAAAATAATTGTTTTTTAATTTCCGTATTTTGTAATATAATGAGAATCATTTATGTATGTTATATTATTTTATTGTACTTAATAGATTTGTAGAACTCAAGGTTGGTTGGTTGGTTGATGGAGTTTATTGGCACAAGAACCATTTTTGATTAAACTGCGCCAAACATACGGTAAGATTTAAACCTATTTTAAAAGTTTAAAAATTTCTTTCTAAATTGCATCATTTTCCTGAACTTGTCAATCTGTAAAATCTACAAAACGTAAGAGCATGATAAAACAGAATCTAAGAGTTATTTAAGAATCAAATCGAAAAGTAAAAGCCAATCATTTTTAAAAAGGTAAAAACATGGGGATGGGGTACTTTATGAAAAATATCTTTTAATTTAATTTCAGGAGAGTGAAAGGAGGGATTGTTCATGATAATGGAGACATACATCAATATAGTTTTTTTTTCAAAATTAAAAAAAAAATTCTTATGTGTTTTATTTTTCCCATTACCACATCCATTTCCAGGTTGATTTAAAATGTAATTTATTAAAAATAAAATTTCGTGCATTTAAAGGTTAAGTTAAAGTTCTTGTCCATGCTGTTTATGATTCTTTCAATAATATATGGCGTGCATTAAAGATGTGTTAATTTAATAATATTATGTCTGTTTTATTTACTGTCTAAAAAGATTTTTGAAATGGAATAAAATTTCATGATTTCACACTCCAGTTAAAAGCATACATTCCCAGTTAATAAATAAAAAAAAGTAACTATTGAAAATGTCTAATTTTTTTATTCATGATTTACGTTCTCTTTATTAATATAATTGTGAAGGTAAAAGAGAAAGGAAAATTTGAAAGATATTATATAATTGTTTCATGATTATTATTGAATAAACGAATTGAAATATTATTTAATTAAAAATAGATTTATTACCGATTTTTTTAGAACGAACAATAAGTTACAATAAGTTTGTTTCAGTTGTTAAGTGGAGTAAGCATTTTATTCAGAATATAAAAAACATTTTTATGAAAAGGTCCATTTAGGTTTTCTATTTATTTAAATTATAGATTTCCGGTTTAATAGTAGATTCTTTAAATTCGTAAATTGTTCCATGTTTCTCTGTTACTCCATATCCATCTCTCAATTCAATAGTATATTATATCATTTATTATGGTCGGCTGAATAGAAGTTTGTAAGTATCAAAAAATTTCTTCAATTTTCTGAAATGTTCTCGCTTTACATTTGTCTCGCTTTTCAATTGCATATTGCACCATTTATTATTGACCATTAATGTATGGTTCCAACAACAAAATTTACTTTTCTTCAAATCTTTTACTTTTTATAATCATTTTTTGCTTAAAGACTGAAGACATGCAATACATCTTTTCCTTTATTCAACAAAGATGTAAATCTTCACAGCACTTCCAATGCAATATAGCTGCCTATTGGGAACCCCAACCCCTCCGCAGAACACTCCATCTACAACTTAAAACGAACATTTTGCAAAGTAGCAATTTTATTCTCTTCTTGCTTCTTCGCAATGTTCAAAACCTTTCAAGGTTTAATAGCTTTCACAAAATGCGACAACTTTAATATCTCAAAAACATTTTTTTTATCTCATTTTTAACAGTTTCTAAAGATTGGGTAGAAACATGAAGAAATGCCGCACCACGCATTTTCTATAAAAAAAATGTTATCGCCTCTTCTTTTCTTTTATATCCAAGTGGGTGTAAAACTCAATTGAAAATATTCAAATACATGGAATTCCCGATCAAAGCTATAAACGAGTTGCACTAAAAATTCGAGCTCTCTAGATGGATAATGAAGATCAACAAGGCGTGTAAAAAAATATTGCAGCAGTTCTGGCAAAATGTTCTTCAATGTTTGATATCGACGGTAGCACCATAAAATTTGAATAAAAAGTTTAGATACTCCAATGCTACATTTCTTTCTTGTATCGTGATGTTTATGGGTGTAGTACATTCAAATTGAGCACTTCTAAACACGAGATCTGGTTTCCAAAGCGATTATCACGCCAAGTGCCTTTTTATTTCATTTGCATAGATATTCTGATGCGAAAGTATTAAGTTTTTTTTTAAGTGAATGTTAATTTTCCAAATTATACAAGCTTCTAATATTTTAAATGCAAATATTTATTCAAATGTATGATTGAGTATTGATAAGCAGTTTATTAAGAATGTGGTAAATTCATTTGCTATAAATTTTTATACCAATGCATCTTGAAATCAATTAAATTCCGATAATATTCTATATTTTAGATCATAAATACCATATTCAATACTATAATTGAATTCATTTAATAACATAATATAAATTTTTATCTCTTAACAGATTGACATTATCAAAAAAATATTTTATGAATAAATAAATAAATAAAATATATTATTTCATACTCACGTTAATATTTCTTTCCTTGTAAAAAATGTGCAATCCTAAAAATTAAAAGGAATATAGCCTATGAAAACATATTAATTTGTCATCATTATCGACACTCAAGAAAAAAAAATAATAATAAAATTAAATTAAAAATTTAAAAAAAATTAAAATCTTATTATTATTCACTGCTATTTACTGTTTATAAATGAAATAAATTTAAATGATTCGTTCAATATTTCGCTAATGAATTTAAAGAACAAATTAATCTAGCCTTATTTGATTTAAAAATTTCAAAAATACTCAATATTTTTTTCAGATATCAATAAATTTTATTGAATGTTTCCTGTTTAATTTTTAAAACTGCTATTACACTGCTAACTAAAACTACTCACAAAAGAATGAAATCTTGTTGTAATATTCATTTCTTTAATTATTCTTTCAAAAGAATGATATATAGGCTCATGCATCACCATGAATTACTGTGGAATAACAAAGTAATTTTTTTGGAAACATGAATAAGTGCAAATATCTGTTGGTTTGATCTTTTTCTTGCAATTCTTGTCAAAATTCAATCTTTTAATACTTCACTTATTTTGTGTTTTCTTCTAAAGGAATATAAGTCATCTAGAACATTTTTGTAATAAATTATCGCTATTTCTCTTTTTAAAATGATAATTTATTTTAGCAATATTCTGCATACAAATATCCCTCGTAGCATTGTGTTTTAATAGCCAGTTGCTTAAAAGTTTGCGCATATTATAGAAGGATAAAAAAATAGAATAAAGTAATAAGAACTTAGGATTTACACAGCATTTTTTAAATATTCGTCTCTTATCTAAGTCGCTTCCTCTCGTTTAAATTTGTCTCAGCATTAATAATTTACTTTAAATTATAAATATTACTAACTGATAAAAGGGCTAAACCTTTTTACCAATATTTACAAAACTTCGAAGAATCATTTATGCTAAGTTATCTATTTCATGTTTTTAAATATTAAACGAATATTTTTATCAAAACATTTAAAAAAACAATCTGCAGATTTTTTTCAAAGTTGGAAGCATAAATAATAGTTCCTCAAAATATTAAAATAATTTATTTGAGTATTGTATATAATATATGCTTCTTCAACAAGTATTGACTTCAATTAACATTTCTTT
>JAPMOR010031793.1:0-11097 GCA_026543865.1 Argiope aurantia | reverse complement strand
GGGGAAGAGAAATCTATAACTATGATCCAGTAACAAATTGTAGAGTTTGTTAGAGATTTTTAGCCAATCCCGTCAATAACAGTAGGTTTTCAATGTGTGTGTGTGAATGTGATTTTTAAATTAATTTTTATTGTTATTATTATTAATATTATGTAATTAAGATAAAATTTCTAAGCTTGCACGGCATTGAGGGCGGTGGCCCGAGTACAGGGGAATATCTTGTTACAAACCTGCAATTCTGCTTCCGAGCATAGTTGGTTCCATCATTAGAAAGATTGTTTTGCAGTCATCTGTATTGGACTGAGTCCGGGTGTCGCGTCGGAGGTCCCAGAGCTTGGCGACCATTTGGTGACTTGGCGGCGACAAAATAGATTATACTCGAAACATCGAGAATTTTCCCGATCCGTCCATTAGGAACCGAGATACGCCTCGAACGTTCCTGATTGGTTGAGAGGCTTCTAGCCCCGCCTCCTGAGACCTATAAAAGGAGGCAGTCTGTGCTGCCAGAGTAATCGTAGTTGGTATCGACGGAGAGTAGTTGGAATCAACGGTGAAGAACTGGTCCTCCAGGGAATAGCAGAGCAGCGACGGACTCAAGCTAGTGCTGAACTAACCTGTGCGCTACTGTTTGCAGTAGCGTTTTGTTGTGTGCTGCTGTTTGCACGTCTCGCGGCTGAAGATAATTGTATTTGTGCTGTATATAGTTGTCGTCTTTGTGCTGTCCTGTGTGTCTTCGTGTAAATAAACGTCGTTGTTTTTATTCTACTGCCGAGTGCTGATTGAACGTTCTCCACACCATATAACTTCCACTATCCAAACGAACCCGGAAATTTCGTAACTATATATATATATAATGTATGTATGTGTGTGTGCGCATGTATATATGCATATATTGTAATAAACGACTTTAAAACACAAACGCAATTCGAATTCTTGTTTTTTACTCCAACTTGAAAAACGTTACAACAGTTTCAAACATAAACATGAAGAGTTGAGTTGATCCAGCTATACAGAGAGAGTTGAGTTGTTACAAAATATAATGTGAGTATCTCGTGTATAAGCAATAACTGTTTAAAGTCACAACTGAATTATCTTTTACATTCGACCATCCTGACTATGGGACGACCTCGTCCCTCTAATACAGCTTATAGTCTTTCAAGTGGTGTGGTATGCGTTTAACTCTTGTTGGTCGAGTGTTCTCTATACATGAATTTTCATCGGAATCGCCATTGCAGTAACTAGTAATTAGGTCCTCACTGTCACCATCAGATTGATCTTCATCTTCTGTGATAAGATGAAACAGTTTCAACTGAGAAGCGTGAGCGGTAGTTGTATAATTAGGTTGTCTTTTTCTCCCTTGTCCAACCGTGCGTAGGTCAGTAACTTGATAAGTATCCGATGGTAATACCTTGATGACTGTTAAAGGACCTCTGTACTTAGCTTGAGTTTTAGAATTTGGTAATAAAGTTTGTTCAGGCAGTCGTCTTACAACCACAACATCACCTATATTGTAATTTTGTGCTCTACATCGATGTTTGTCATAATTCTTTTTCATCTTTTCTTGTGCAACCCTAATATTTTCCTGGGCACCTCTTTGCAATTCGGTTGGCTTTACGTACTCATTGGACGCTGGTAGCAGATCTTGAGGAAAATATCCCAATTTTACTGGTGTGTATCCATACAAAAGTTCAAAAGGAGGTTTCCCAGTCGACTTACTCGGGGACCAGTTAATGCATCGTTGTACTTCTGGCAATATCTTATCCCAATCTTTGTGAGATTCTGTTTGAACACTGGATGATATCATTGGAATGAGTATTCGATTAATGCGTTCAACTTGCCCATTAGCTTGCGGTCTTTGACTAGAATTTAATGTATGCTTGATTCCAAGCTGTTTGCAATAGTCTTCAAATAAAGATGATGAGAAACAACTTCCTCTGTCTGTCACAATACGCCTTGGACAACCAAAGTCATTTGTAAATTCGTCTAGGTACTTTTTTAGTTGAACAGCTAGGACATGGACGAAGACGTACAAATTTAGTCATATTGTCGGTAAAAACTAACCGTTCCTTATTCCTAGACGCACTTGTTACAAAAGGACCAAGAAAATCCATGTGAATAACTTCAAATGGCCGACTTCCAGGTGATATAGAATTCAATTTGCCTTGGCTTTTCCCCCCCTGGTACTTTTGAATATGCACATACAACACACTGTCTAATATGTTGCTTAATGTAGCTTGTTATACGGGGAAACCAAAATTGTTTACGCATCATTTGAACTACTTTTTCCATTCCAAAATGACCAGCAAAGTCGTGGAAGCGAACTGCAAGGTACTTTCGCATTGATTTAGGCATTGCAAACAGTTTTCGCATATTTTGCAAATCGCCAGATTCATGATGGATGCGATAAAGTATTCCATCTACGAGATCAAAGCTTTCAGCCAACTGCTTTTCTTCTCGGGTTTTTACTTTCTGTGGCTTTTTTAAGGAAGATATAATTTTTTGTAGATCCTTATCTTGAGGTTGTATAAGAGCTACCCGGTCTTCTTCAGTAGAGATGTAAAATACTTTAGGCTGACTAGTTAGCTCTACAGGACTTGTAACTTCTATTTCATCTAATGGTGTACATGTTCTCTCTTCAATTGGGGATCGACTAAGAGCATCTACATGAGCCATTTTTGCACCATCTCTATGTTTAACCTCGTAATCAAATTCGCTTAATAGTTCAGTCCATCTTGCAATCTGAGGTTTAATGTTTTTCTGTGTATGCAAATATATTATGGCTGAACAATCAGTGACCAACGTGAAATGTAAACCTAATAAGAGAGGTCTAAGCCTAGTCATCGACCAGACAGCAGCTATTAGTTCCAACCGGCTTGAATGATACTTCTCTTCTTCTTGAGTGGTTCGACGGCTTCCAGAATAAACTAACTGAAATGCATTATTATATTTATTTCGTTGTAACAGCATACCTGCTAATCCTACTGAACTAGCATCGGTGTGTAATTCAGTTTCATCTTTTGGATCAAATAATTTTAATGCTGGTCTAGATATTAACTTAGAACGTAATTCTTCAAATGCTTCCTTTTGATCTACAGTCCATATAAATAAGGAATTTTTCTTTAGTAACCTTGTGAGGGGTTCAGCTATTGAAGCGTATCGTATTATAAAACGGCGAAAGAAACTAGTTAAGCCAAGAAAACGACGTAATTCATCTTTGTTCTTAGGAACCGGATACTCGGCAATTGCAGCAAGTTTTCTTGGACCTGGACGTATTCCATCTTTATCGATTACAAAACCCAGATATTCTATTTCTGACATCCCAAATTCACATTTAGACAATTTCAATGTCACTCCAGCATTTAGCAATTTTTCGAGCACTTGTCTCAGCTTCGCTATCATATCATCAAAATCAGTCGAACCAAAGAATATGTCGTCCACAAAACATGAGACACCGCTCCATAGCAACTCTCCTAAAGCCAAAGACATGGCTCGTTGAAATACAGGAGGTCCATTTGCCAATCCAAAAAATAAACGTGTTGGCTCATAATGTCCATCAGGTGCAGTAAACGCCGCTTTTCGTGAAGATTCTTCATCCATTGGTATCTGATTGAACCCCTGGCATGCATCAAGAATGCAGAACAAATTAAAACCTGAAAGTCTCTCAAGCAAATCATCAATGCATGGAAGCGGAAATTTATCTTTAATAGTCTGCGAGTTCAATTGTCTGTAATCAATTACCATTCTTTTATCTCCTGTTTTCTTTGATACCAGCAAAACTGGACTACTATATTCTGAACAACTATTTCGAATGACACCCTGTCCTTTCAGTTCTTGAACTATTTCTCTTAAAACTTGCCTTTCGTAGTTAGATGCTCGATATGGTGAACGAGATACAGGTTTGCTACCTGGAGTCTCAGTTATATGCATTGTTGTGTTGTTAATACATCCTAGTTCATCTGACTTTAGAGCAAAACACAGTCTAATTTCATTTAATAACTTGCATAAAATGTGTTGCTGTTCTTCATTTATGGATGGTCCAAATTTAACAGACTTTAAATCGATAGGATTTCGCGAAATTTCTTTTGTTAAAAGTACAGTAGGCGTTGAAGTCTTTTTTTTTTCTTCAATATTAAAGTTACATTTGTTTTCAGGCACCCAATTTCCTCTAAAAATTGCACGATTTTTCTTTAGTTGTAAATATAAATTGCTTGGATTCATTATAGGTACTTGTGTTTTGCCATCATATACAGCCAAAGTAACACCATTAGACATATTGTCTTGAGTACTGTAGGATATATATCCATCACTTCTTTTACCCTCACTAAAAACGGTGACCCATTGAACTGTGCGTGGTTCAATCACAAATTCTTTAAGAGTCCTTAACACTGCTCTATCAGGCATTTCATCCACTTGAAAATCACGTAAAAAGCTCAACTCATCAATATTAACTAATTTGGATCTCCCTTGATTTCGAACCCTAACCACACTGGGAGAATCAATAATGTCATTGCCTATGAGGACGTCAGGACCCTCAAAAGTATCATCATTCACAACATAAAATAGCACTTCACGTAGCTTTATTTTGTCAATAATCACGTTAACAATAATGATTCCGAGTGACTTTTTCACGCCTCCAATACCTCTAATTGGAACAGTAACTTTTCTGTTTATGTTTTTATTTAACCGTTGAGCAAAACTATCTTTCAACATAGATATATCAGCTGCAGTATCCATAAGAGCACTGGTATTTTCTCCTTCAATACTGATATTCTTTGTTGTGTTATTAACGCGACTGGCAGCCGAAATTGCGTTGACTGATGGTGAAGGTATTTTATTTGGACATTCTTTTGTCCCGTGACCCTCCTTCTTACATGCAGTGCAAAATTTTGGTCGCTTGGGATGTGCACAATCACGAGCAAAATGTCCACTTTCAAAGCAATTATAGCAGATGGGTGGATTGTTTTTAAATCGACTTGGATCTGTTTGTTTACTAATGGCATAATTTTCTTCTTTTGCAAACTTAATGCTATTGAGTTTACTATTAAAATGACCACTTTTCTTGAAATTATCCTTTAGTTCAATAAATTCATCAACCTTTTCAGCAAGCATGTATGGGGAAACTATTTGTGTCCATTGATCCAAATAATGTTCACGAATTTCTGGAGGTGTGCGGGATTTCATTTGATCTGCGATGATTAAATCCTTCAAACTCGCAAAACTGTTTATTTTAAGCCCTGCGGTCCACCCATTAAAAAATGTTTCAAGCTCATGATAATATTCTTTTCATGTCTTACCACAAGTAATCTCATGTGAATAAAATAATTGCCTAAATTGTTTAGCACTTAATTTATAACGCATAAGTAAAAGGGACTTCACATACTCATAATTTTCGGACTGTTCTTTCGGTTCTCTCATAATCATTTGCACAATTTCAGTTGGTAGCTGATCCACAGCGTATTTGGCATTTGTACTCGTTTCATGACCCTCTCAAAGTGAACTAAATAAAGGCCGATGTCTTCACTACTAGTGCAAAATTTTCTCAATTGTGACTGCCAATCAACTTTTGGCGACGATGGTAATAATTCTGAGCCAACGAAATCTGAAGTTTCAGCAGCAATCTCTAACTTTTTAAGTTCTAAAGCATGTTTTCTTTCCGCTTCTTCCCGCTTTTCTTGTCGCTCGGCTTCTTCCCGCTTGGCTTGTCTCTCGGCTTCTTCCCGCTTGGCTTGTAGATCCTGTTCAGCTTCTTCAATTAAAATATCAACCATTCCTCTTACCATTTCTTCATCATAGTTTTTACTATTTAATATTAACTTTCTCAAATCTGGAATTTTCAAGTCGCTAGATGGAACATCTTCGGATAATTCTTCGGCTACAAAACGTAACTGTTTCTTACGAAGTCGCGTTAAAAACGACATTTTGTACTTAGAGTTGAAAATTAAAATGGCCTGTAAATCCCACTTCTGAATTGTAATAAACGACTTTAAAACACAAACGCAATTCGAATTCTTGTTTTTTACTCCAACTTGAAAAACGTTACAACAGTTTCAAACATAAACATGAAGAGTTGAGTTGATCCAGCTATACAGAGAGAGTTGAGTTGTTACAAAATATAATGTGAGTATCTCGTGTATAAGCAATCACTGTTTAAAGTCACAACTGAATTATCTTTTACAATATATACACATGTTTGTATGTATATGCATATATTATTCATTTATTTGCTCTCATAGGATTACTTAATAAAAAAAATAATAATAATAAAAATTCCGAACCAGTTTTGTTAATGATTAAATTAGATGATTCCCTACACTCTACTTCCACTTTAATATATTCTAGTAATTTTGACACCTTACCAGTCCCATAAAAAAATATTTAATTCTAAAACCTTATCGTAATGTATTTTCTTCATGATTATTGAAATTAAAATGTAAGAATAAAAACCTGATGTCATTCGCATTTCATTCAAGATTATGCACAGACGTAACTACATATTTTATTTAGTTTTATAAACGTTAAATAAATAAATAAATTATTCCATCTAAAATTCTTCCCATTTGTGTAAGAGACATCAAGTACTTCAATCATACATTTCTAACCCATTTTGTCCATATTTATTTTCAGCCAAATAGAGAATTAAAGCCGTGATTAGTTTGATAATAACTGAAAAAAAGTCACTATTACTCAATATATTGCTTAAATTATAATTCACATTTAAAATTCTCATGTCAAAAATCTGTCGATAGCAGTCTTTAGGGAAAAAGAGAGAGAGAGAGAGAGAGAGCGAGAAAGGGGGAAAAATAAATAAATAAAAGAACTCTTTTTGACTACACATTGAAAATCTTTAATAGATTTTCTTCAAAATTGTTAGCTCCTATAACAGATAATAGAGACAGAATATTAAAATAAATAAATGATATGTTTCCTTGGGTTTTTTTTTCTCCCTCTCCCTTCACATCTCCTCTACTAATAATGTTAATTAAGTTTTTTACAATGCCTTTGGAAGCTGAAACAGGCATATGATCCTCTTAATAATGTCAAAAAGAAAGGAACAGAGGGGGGGGGAGAGAGAAAAGAAATCTATAACTATGATCCAGTAACAAAATGTAGAGTTTGTTAGAGATTTTTAACCAATCCCGTAAATAACAGTAGGTTTACAAAGCGTGTGTGTATGTGATTTTTGAATTAATATTTATTGCTACTATTTAATTAAGATAAAATTTCTAAGCGTGCATGGCATAGAGGGCGGTGGATCGAGTACAGGGGGATATATTCCCCTACAGCCTGTAAAATCATTGTTTATTATATTTTCATATTCATCTCCTTATAAGTTCTATAATGTATTGAAATGCCAGAAATTATTATAGACTCAATGCAAACTTGCTCCAACAAAGAAGAGAGTGGAAACTTCCTCCTCTCTATGAGACTAAGAAACAACTCGATTTCGTTACAATCATTGGTTGGGTCCCAGTTTGTTCTATCACAAACATATGAACGTATGTTGACCAAGGAACTACTTCATAAACTGAGAGAAGTAGTCAATAGTAAGCAAAAAAGCAAAAAGGAGAACAAAGTCCAGAAATACTTCTCTACTACAGGCAGCCAATAGCATTCTGGATGTATTGGATTTTAGAATATCAAACAAAAAACCAGAAGCGGAAGTATCTACTCAAACTGATAATGTTGAAAATTTCACAGAAATCCAATTTTACCAGCCAGTAAACAAACACGAAAAAGGTCCATCCTATGCAGAAATTGCAAGGAAAAGACCTAAAATCACGGCCACAATTCTTATATATCCAAAGGAAGAAAAGCCGAATACAAACGTACAGGACCTCCTTAAAAAGGAACTCCAACAGTCAGAAACTTCTGTCAAAATTAAATCAGTTCGACGAATCCAGAAAGGAGGGCTGGCTATCGCATGCAAGAGGGAAGAAGACCTGCAGATGTTTACAGAAACCCTAAAAGAAAAAGAAGCTATTACTGAAAATACAATAACTAAAAGACCTGGAAGAGACATATTAGCATTATAATATATAATGTACCCAACAACATACCAATGGAAGATAATCAAAGGGCAATTCGTGCACATACGGAAAATCCTGACCATCTAAAATTTTGCTTTAAAATGACAGGCAGAACAAAACACACCTCCCACCGCATCCTCGAAGCTCCTAGTGATGCATTTCATCCTCTAAAAAACTTGAGACGGATTGCTATTAATTGGGAAATGTTTCATCTGAGGGAATTTCATCATATCAAGCGTTGCTCAACCTTCCAGGCTTTCACCCATACAGCCAAATCGGGCCAAGGTCAAATTGATATTCCATTTTGGTGTCGCTGCAGCGGAAGTCAGCACACCTGGAAGTCCATGTCTAATGAGCACTTCTGTATAAAGTGCTCAGAGTCGAACAGACTCAATGGAACTAACCTGCACATCTACCATATGGCCATAGACCCACGATGCCCCTGATACCAAAAGGCGCTAGCAGCATTTAAACGGACCAGGGATTATTAATGACAACTAATATCACTCTGAATTCGCCTTTCTCCAGCAATAAAAATTTAAATATTCTCCAAATTAACCTCGGCAGAACTAAAGCAGCAACCACTCACCTCCACCCTGCCGTGGTAAAATTGAAAACGGACATTCTCTTGATACAAGGGCCATATGTGTACAACAACAAAGTACAAGGTTTGCTGATGTCTAAGAGTATCTTCACATCCAAATCAAATAAAGCTGCAATTTTTATTCCCCAAACCCTCCATAAAGCAATTACAGTAGCTAAATTGGAAAATACTATAGCAGTCAAACTCCACACTGACCACAAACCTATAACACTAATTTCGGCTTATTCATCTCCAGTAACGGATATCAATGAATCTAGAAAAGATCCAGGATATTATAAGAATGCTACCAAATGAAAACTTCCTTGTAATAGTCGATCTGAATGGTCACAATCCCCTTTGGGGATATCATCGCACCAAAACAGGGGTGTTGCAATAATGGATTTCCTACTGGCTAATAACTTTTTTATCAACAATTCATCAGATGCCCCACCTACCTTCACAAGAAATACAGATAAGTGTTGGCCCGATTTGACATTCTGTTCACAGGAAATGATCACAAAGGTAGCCTCTTGGGAAGTTCTCGAAGAACCATTGTTTAGTGATCACCAATTTATTCAGACAACAATAATTACTAGCCACATCTTCAATAGATTTAAAACCCTCCATGGAAACCATAACAAATTCCAGAAACAGTTTCAGTTTCATGTCGAAGAACTAATTAACATAATAAAGAACTGCAATACCCAACAAGAACTAAACGAATTTACCTCCCTTCTTCAAGCAAAAATGATTCAACCCTGCAATAAAACATTTAAAATAAAGAAGCAGCCATTGACTGAAAACCCAACTTGGTGGACAAATAAATTACGAATAGAAAAGAAAAGAATTGAGGCGAAGGGCCCAAAGATCAAGTTTGGAGGAAATATCAGAAAAACATTTGAAGTGTAAGACAGAAGCCAAAAAAAAAAAAAAAAAAATGAAGAAAGTCAAGAGAGCCAAAAGCGTTTGTTGGAAAGATCTTTGCACTGAAGCTGCAAATCCATATGGGAAATATTTTAAAGCTGCCTTTAGGGAAATAATTCATCCATCTCAACTAACAGTATTGCGCAATATCAATCCAGAAGGAGGACACCAGAAAATAGCTCAGGAACAATTTTTCCATTCCGATATTCAACTCCATCTTTAACACATGAAATCACCACACCAATAATTGCCCTTTCACTAAAAAAGAAATAGCACAGGTCATTGATAATCTCCCTGACGGAAAAGCACAAGGATATGACGGTATTGATAATCTAATTCGAAAAACAATAAAAAAAATTTCCCGATCCTTTTCAAAGAATATTTTAATAAATGTGTGTCACTAGAAAAATTCCCGGATCCATTTCATGTAAGCAATATCATCCTATTTCAAAAAATTGGATGAGACCGTAAACTAGCCACGTCTCTTGCCTACTATAGGAAAAGTTCTATAAAATTATTCACACAACGTCTTATTGATTTTCTAGAATCAAATAAACTCATCAACAATAACCAGTTTGGATTCCATGAAGGAAAAATCTATAGATGCTGCTCTTAAAAAGCTTGTAGGAAAAATTTATTATGGAAAAAGGGAAAAACACATTATTTTGGTTCTTTCAGTGGACGTCAAAGGGGCATTTAATAATATCCAACACCATTCAATAGTTAAATATCTAGATAAACTCCAATGTCCTCAAAATTTAAGAAACATCTTTAAAAACTTGCTACATGCCAGAAAAATAATCCTCAACACACAAGAAGGTTGGGCCATAAGAGAACAGAAGCATGGCAGCCCCCAAAGATCGTGCGTGGTCCAGCACTGTGGAACTTGGTGGCGAACGATTTGCATAGTAAAATCTGGCCTGCCCATACAACTATCCAAGCATTCGCCGATGATTTTGTTTTGGTCATTAAAGCCAAAACAAAAGAAAATCTAATACAAAATACCCAAGAATCAATAGCACAATTCGTATCCTGGACTGCCATAAACAATCTAGAAGTGTCCGTGGAGAAATCCAACTTTATTCTGTTTAGTAAATGGGTAGCAGGATCCAGAATCTATTGGCATGGAGAAGGAGTAAAGCAGACACACGCCATTAAATACCTAGGCGTCCATATTTATGATAAATTGAATTGGAATACCCACCTCAAGCATTTAGCATTGAAAGAGCAACAACAACAATTCAATTTTCTCAAAATATCTGGCAAATCCTGGGGAATAACACTTCGACACAGAAAAAAATTGTACAAGACAGTCATTGAAAGAATGCTTGCACACGGAGCAGGAGTTTGGTGCCTCCACCCAAAGGATAGATGAGCAAGAAAGCTCTCTTCCATTAAAACAGGCTTTCTGTTAGCAATTAAAGGAGCATATAAGACAACGCCTACTGCAGCACTTCAGCTTATCCTTGGCTTGCCACCACTTCATCTGCAGCTTCAGATGATGGCAAGAATGACTGAACTGTACAGACTTCGTGGAATCGTACATGATATCAGCCCATATCC
>JAPMOR010031791.1:99012-121179 GCA_026543865.1 Argiope aurantia | reverse complement strand
TTTTAATATAGATTCATTCATTTACATTTGTTCCCTGAGAATTTGTTTTATCGGGACTTTTTTATTCATTTGCACAATAAATTTGGGAAAAAAATTCTACACAAACTGACTTTTAAAAAATTCTACATGTTTTTTTAAAAATATATTGTTTATTTATAACATATAACGGGTATTTATAATACATTATAATTCATAAATATTTTAGCATATAAATTTGGCGACGATATTTCCACAAAACCTGACTTTTTAAAGTTTTCTAGATAATTCTTTTTAATATGAAATATTTAGTTTGAAAATATAAAAGAGGAAATGTAGAGCTTAATTTCATTAATTTTATTTGCAGCGAAAAAAACAAATTTTGGCCGTGTCTTAGATGATAAGGGAGTCGGTGGAAAAATTGAAACGATTAAATTAATTTTTGAATGATTTTAAATAAATAGTTTTAAATATTTTTTAAAAAGGTAAATTTTTTTAAATTTCATTTTTTAAAAGGTAAATTTTTTTAAATTTCATTTTTTAAAAGGTAAATATATTTATGTTTTTCGAAAAATATAAATATTTTTTGTAAATATGATTTTAAAAAAATAAAGTATAAGACAAGCAATGTTAAATAAAATAAAATAAAATGTGTATAATCCGGAACATTAAATAAAATTTGGGATAAGTGTAAAACAATTTTTATTCGCAATCAAGACGGATCTAATCAGGTAACCATGATTTAGCACTCACATGTCACCAATTTAGAAACGAGCATTTTTGTAAAAGATGTTTAAAAAATGCTTTATTAAGTTAAAATAAATACATTATGTGATAGAACTGTATCATCTATATCTCAATAGTATAAAATGAGCAGAACGTGTCAAAAGTCATGGGATAGCAATATGCAAATATACAAATGGCAGTAGTATCGCTTTCACTTTTACTCAAGCTATTCATGTGATTTCTGACGTGATTATGGCCGCACGGGGGCAATTCATAGATCTTGAACGTGAAATGGTAATTGAAGCTAAACGCATGGGACATTCCATGTAAGAAATAGTTCGGAAATTCTACATTCCGAGATCCACAGTATCAAGAGTGCGCTGAGAATATCTGATTTCAGGCATAACCTCTCATTGTGGACATCGCAGTGACCGGCCTCTTGTACTTAATGAACGCGACCAGCGACGTTTTTGTAGAATTATCGGTGTTAACATGTAAGCAACACAACGTGAAATAACCACAGTAATCTGGGACGTACAATGGACGTGTCCATTAGACCAAGATGGCAAAATTTGGATTTAACTGACATTGGCAGCAGAAAACCGACTCGAATGCCTTTACTAATAGCACGATATCGCCTGGGTTCGTGACGACATTGGCTGGACCCTAAACGATTGAAAAACCATTGCATCGTCAGACGATTCGTAATTTCAATTGGTTAGAGCTGATGGTAGGTTCCAGTGTGCAGCAGACCTCACGAAGCAATGGATCCAAGTTATCAACAAAGCAGCAACTGTGCAAGCTAGTGGTGGCTCTATAATGGTGTGAGCTGTATTTACATGGATTGGACTTGATCCTCTGGTCCAAATGAACCGATCACTGATTGATAATAGTTAGACATAGCTATCTGGAGACCATTTGCAGCCATTCAGTGACTTCATGTACTAAAACAATGATGGAATTTTTTATGATGATAGTTAGTCATGTCACCATCACAACTGTTCACGATTGGTTTGAAGAACGATGTGGACAATTTTAACGACTGATATGGCCACGTCTATCTCCCGACATTACTCCTATCGAAAAGTTATGGGATATAATCGAAAGGTCAGTCCATGCATAAATTTCTGCACTGGCAACACTTTCGAATTTATGGATGACTGTAAAGGTAGCATGGCTCAGTATTTATACAGGGGATTTCCGACGATTTCTTTAGTTCGTTCTGCATTGAGTTTCTACACTTCGCCGGTCAAAAGGCGATCACACATGTTTTAGGGGGCATCACTTGACTTTTGTCACCTCATTGTAGTTCGCTTTGTCTCAAAATACATTCTACTGTTCAATTCCCGCGCATTCACGCATTCATCAGGAAGCGTTTATTTCGTCAACAAAAGAAATGACATGATATATGAAAAGGGGCGATTATATTTAGCAATCTAGTGAATTGACGTTATTCTCAAAATTAGGAAACAAAACAAATTTTCAACTTTCAGCATACACCCCTTAAGGAAATACAATAATCGAAAAAAGCTAACCTTGAGACCTAAAACGAACAGCAGAAGTATTATATTTACACAATTGATTGCAACAAGGGAAGAGAACTGAACCTCTAGTTTTAAACATCGTAGAATGACAACCTTTCACACTTGTTTCGTCTGTCACGTCTTTGTCAGACCTCATTGCATCAACCATTGGATTCGATGCATAATGATTTATAATACCCAATTTATAGAAAGAATTCTAACTTTAAAATTTTATTATGCTAGAGGAGAGAGTCTAAGAGTCTTTAATAGATTAGCAGCAATTTTTGATATGAGTGCAACAACCCCTCTGTTATTGTAATAGTTGTTCCTTTCGTAATTGGCATATTCTTATCTAAAGAAATATTTATATTAATCAAAATAAAGCAATTGATTTTCATCCATTTAATATTTTTTTCTTTGAAAAACATTTATTGCGATGATTATTAATTTACAGTTAAATGAAAAATTGTCCACTATTATATTTTTTTTTTACTAAGAGTAAATCACTTGCAAACACGATTTTCGTATGTGTGAATTATAATAAATTTATCGTGAAACTTATGTAAGAAAGCATGTAATAGTGTATGATTAATCTTTCTCTTACTTTAAAGTTTTAAATTACCCAAAAAAATCGCATCGCAAATCGATTTTTTAACTATTATTATACCTTAATATAAATCGATAAATGTCCTCATTCAGCAGAAATTTTGTTAAACACAGCTGGTATATTGAAAATAGTGACATAACTTAGAACTGAAGCAATTAATTTAATAGCTTGAGGCATAGATGTATTATGGAGCTTAAAAATGTAATAACAGCAGGATTAGTCGAGACATTAAAAATGTGGTTCTAACAGTGCGGTAAGAATATGTTTCTTATTATTTTTAAAATTAAAATTAAAATAAATGAAAAGTATACAATAAAAAGCTAATTTTCAAATTCTGTAAAAATGTTTTGATCCGCTAATGTCGAGGGGTGATTAAACAATTGTTATATTTATATTATATAATTCTCAAAAAATTGATGGTACACATCTATATAGATGAAACGAGTTAAAATCTATTAATTTTTTTATTTGCTAAAATAGAGTAAATCCATATCGCTTAAACTTGAAATAAAAATTTTAACTTAGATGTGTAAGTTGTGGAACATTGTTTGTTCTTGTAGAGTAGAGCTTGGTTTTTAAGTCCTGTTTATAAAATTTAGACACATTTAGGTTAAAAACTGATTAAAAAAAAGAAAATTGAATTGAGCATTTATTGAAAAGAAAACTTAATGACTTTTGATTAAGTTATTTTTACAAATGAAATGAGTGGTTTATGGGAGAGAATAAATAAAAAACAAGTATAATTTATTGTATAACTTCTAATAAACAGCTTCGATTGTTACATGATTAATTGCCTCTCACACAAATTCCATTTGTATACAGCTCGTCTCAGCATCGGGATACTAGTATGTTTCGGCGATTGTAAATCGGCAGGGAGTGGTACACAGAGAGATGAGCGGTTATTATGCCACTTAATTGAGCTATAATCCAAGTTCATTCAATTGCTAAATGTAAACATCTTTCTTCTTCTTGTCACTCCTTTTTTGACTAAATAAACACTCTCCGACACATGCGTAAAGTGCAGAGGGTTTTTGCTTCTGAGAATAACAGTACTATCTATGAATAGACTAGCCGGCGTCCTGGCATAGGGGTAGTGCGTCTTCCTCGTGATCTGGGCTTCCCGCGTTCGAGTCCCGGTTTGGGCATGGTTGTTCTTTCGTTGTTCTATCTGTGAGATGTGGGAATGTGCCCTCCTGTAAAAAGGGGTTGTGCAAGCGAATGAGTGATGCGTGAGTAGCTAAGTCGTGCTCTTGGCCCTAGTTGGCGCTACTATAAAAACAAGAGACCCTCCCCCTCAGGCTTAAATCGGCTGTCTCTGAACAGCGGGGCTTGTCCGTGGCAAGTGCCATAATTACAAACAAACAATGAATAGACTATATTGTTCAAAATTAATGCATACGAATCTTTCTACATCGTAGTTGACATTCTATAAAATGATTCTTTAGAATGATGTAAAATTTTAACAGATTTGTACCTATCCGTAAACATGTGATAGCTGTTAAAAGAAGAACCTCGCAATTTTGAATCATAATCAACTGACGAAGACAATACTTGAATTATCACCCTTTTTTCCAAGTTTCCAGCCATTAAACCAGGTGAAGAATCTCCCACCAATATACTTAGTGTACACCATACCCATTTACACCTGAAGTTCTTCAGTAGAATCGGATTTCAATTCCGGAGCCTTCCTGCCCCTTTATTATCATGTAAGAACGTGATGTTGTTTGGGGTTTTTTGAAACCTCAAAATGCGCGAGTAGAAAATAAAGGCCATGGGTGGTAAGAAGTAAATTTATAATAATAATATAATTTCTTTTTTAATTTTAATTTTCATTTTTTCTAGCTGGTAAAAAAAGTTTTGTAGCTCGAACGATTTTGAGATGAAAAAATATCCATCGTTTTTCTAAATATAGATGCTTTCGTAATGTGATAGTCACGTGATTGTTTCTAACCGGTTTAAACTGCCTTTTCACCGAAAGAAATATTCTCGCCTCGGTTGATTAGATTAGAAAATATTAATGTTTTCACATGATAATCTGGAATTTGCGATAACGAATTTCAATTTTATTGAATTTTATTACGTTATGGACTTTCAGGGTCGAATCTCAGAAAAGCTTAAAATTTTCACTAACTACTAAGCCTGATGTGTGATTACCTTGAATAAACCTTTGGAAGAAGAGAGGATTATTAGAAGTAAGCGTATCTTCTTTAGAACAACAATTGATTTAATAACGTCAGTTGTCGAACTTTTCTTTGAAATTCTCATTGTGAACTAGTTGCTTTAAGCTTATTGTTTGCCTTCTACTGCATAATATAATTACTATCTTTATTAATTTTTCGCCCTATAATGTCAAAGGGATTTCAGTATTCTTTAGTTTCAGTTTTTCAAAGAGTGTCAGAAAAACTTTCAAGCTTATGAAAATAATTGTGCAAACTCAGTTGGACATTTCACTACGACTATAGACATGAAATTGTCCACTATTCATATTTCGAAGAATGAGGTTAGTTTTATTTATTTTTTGGTTTTTTTACTCCTATTTTAATCCAGAGATAAATGTTTACTTCTGAAAACGTTTCTTCTATTGTAAAAGATAATATATTATATTTAAAATCGCATCATATGTCCTTCAATTACTTTTTACCTTTACGAAATGGTTTTATAGAATTTCTTTCAAACCAAACAATATTTCATTTGCTTGAGCTTAACTCTTAGTACTGAAATTACTATCATGCAAATAGCAATTATATATTGTGGGATATTTTGATATTGTATATAAGTAATATTTTTGAGAAATTGATTATTTAATACATATAACAGCAATTCTAATGTCCTCAGATGTTTTCTTTTAATAATAATTTCTTACAATTCAAACATAAATTTTGATAATGATATTTGATTTTTTTTTATAAATGATATTTTTATATAAAAACTTTGATAAACTTGTAAATTTATAAAAATAGTTTAGGTAAAACAGTTTGATGTTTCAAAACTTAAATTTTTATATAGGTTTATTCAATGAAATTGTGAATGCTTATAAACTTGTGTTGCAATTCTATAAGATTAACTTATATATTGAAAATTATAATAAATAATTCCTCATCAATTTATTCTTTGAGAATAATTAATTCGAGCATTTTCAATCATTTGTAAAGAGGTTATTGGAAACGAGAAATTAAGTAATTATATGCAGGTGGAATTCATAAATATTTTGGAGGTCATGCAAAATTTTCTAATGGTTTTCTTATATTTTTGTATACAAATGCAATAAAGCCCAAGGAAGGTTGTGAAAATCTTGTAACTATTAAATTGTAATAGTTATTATAACCATAAAATTTAAATATAAGCATAGAAAATATTATTTTAGCTTTAGTGTTACTACTGAAATTTTTAAATATTTTAAATCAATTTGTGCTGCGAGGTGTCGGAAACCCCATGTTGAATTAAATTTTGCTCAATCCTTTATAAAAATTTAATGACAAAATTGGTCTTCGACAAAATTTAATAAAGTTTCAAAACTTTTTGAAGAATTTAGAATTGTTGGGGGAAAGGTTTTTATTTTAATTAAAAATAAAATAGGCTGTAGTAGCACTTTGCATACATTTTGTTTGTTTTCGCTTTAAAAATGTTTTTAAATGCTTATATTTGCATATTGATATACCCGCGAGTACATTTAAACGCTAGATTTTTATGCCAAAAGCTGTCCGCTGAAAAATTACTCAAGATATTGAGTAATTTTCTCAAATTCTGCTTAAGTATACTATGAAGCATGCGAATTTTAGTGAAGGCTTATTATCTTTTAAATCTTTCATTAAAGCAGATATGGCAGCGCCCAAGTTTTGCTTATTAATCTGTGAAAATACCATAATTATGAAAAAATGATCTTTTCATTAAAAGTCTTTTGAAATTGGCCTGCCTTTACGTTATCTATTATTAAAAATTACTTGCTTCTGCTAAACGAAAGATAATTAAATTGGATGCATAAACTGGCGATCACATTCAATGATGTAAATATATTCACCATATTTAATTGAAATGTTTACATAACTCTTTAAAAATTATTAATAGTTTCGCAAAAAATTAATTTTTGACATTTTTAATTTTTTGGGAAGTATGCAATTTTTAGCGGATATGAGATCATAAAAGTCTGCGCTGCAACAGAGTTTCTCATCTTAATTTAAAATATTTCAGACGAAATGTTTATATTAAAGATTTTTACATTATATTATGTACGACAATGGAATACGATGTTAGTTTCAAAAAAGTACAATCTTGAAGAAAAATATATAAACCAGCTTTTTTCAAGCTAAAGGTATATATAAATGGATTAAAAATAACTTTAAAATTATTCAAATATTTAAGTAGATACGTACCATGACGTTCTTTAAGAAATATCACCAGTTTAAAGGTAAATGAAAAAAACAAAACAAAAAAAACATGGAAAATATTTTAAGTTTTTATGCATTCGAAATGGCAATATTCCAGAAATTAGACTTGTCTTTGCATTTACAGAATTTGATTTCCATGTGATATGGTGAATGAAAGTACAGCAGTTACACCCTGAGAGAAGTGGAAAATATGAAAGTTCCCTGCGACTTAGAAATTAGTGTTTTTACCTTTAAATTTAAGTGGTGATAAAAAAGAATTTTAATAATGTAAGAATAACTTATTTTTATTACATATGGAAATGCTGTAATATTTATAATACATTATTTTTTATATTACCTAATTAACACTTCCATTACTGGAATGCGGCGCTTTACTTCACTAAAAGTCGACAAAGGTATTTGTAAATTATTCAAATTTGTTTTCAGCTATAATGTCTTTCTATAATTTAATAGAGGCTTATAAGTTTGAAAAGCTATGATTTGATGTCCTTATGAGCACTGAGCAATGATTAATGTTTTACCTTTCCTGTGTTTACGCCAGACTGCTTTCAATACCTAATTTGATATGTGGTAACTTTAACATTTAATATAAATATTGTAAATGCTACAAATTTTATATAAATTGAATCAATTAGAAACATGTCAATTAAGATATATCTTCTAAGAAGGATTATAAATTACTGCCTTTTTGAGTTTAACCTTTCCCCATTTAGAGCAATGTAGCATAAAAATCAAATTTTACTGCAAAACTTGAATACCGTAAATCGAAAAATTTCAATGTTAAAACATGTAAAATTTGGAAGCTGAAATTTTTACTGAATCTTATTCCTTTTTGTTTTAAATATATTACAAACAAGTTTTTAATGCATTCGATTTAATGAGTTTTTGATGCATCCTCTAAATGACCGAAATGTACTTTTCTTTTGAACTATCAATCCAATGCCACTTCTGAATCTTTGCATAAAACATTCAAATCTTTTATTAGTTATATATTAACCAAATTCGCTAAGCATTCGTCGAAAGTCTTTGATAAAATTAAGTTTATTTGAATTAGGTCATATTGTCTTCAAAAATGGTATATTTGTTAATGTCTACATCAGTAATAAAACATCCGATTTCTTCAGAAACACTGGATTTTAGTTTAAAATCTTTAGAACATTGCCAAATATATATACCTTCTTTGATATTTTCTTTAATTCATTTCTTTTAGAAATTCACTTCATTCAAAATAATTATTTAATATTTTTTTTTATTTTTAATCGGATCAATTTCTTACTGCAACATAAGGAGAAATATTTTAAGGTTTGAAACAATTCCATCCAAGTTCCATTGTGGAACATGTTAAACTCCTGGTAAGGCAAGCATGTAGAATGTAAAAGTCAAGTGGATTATTTCCTACATAAGTAGAAAGGTGTAATCCTCAGTATAGAACATCCATTACAAAATTGCAACGTTCACTTCGAATTAATCTTAATATTGCATCATATTAGGAAATGATCTCACCGATAGACACTTAGGCAATTGCTTATACAATTTAGGCACCCCCACTGACGTCACTCTCATGTGGAGATAAGCTCCCGATATAATGGTTGGCTCTCTCCATTATGATGGAAAAGAAGCTGTATTTGGTTGGTTATCCTCTTGTAGGTGATAGAACGTCCTTCCTACAGGAGAGTTGCACCGTCACCAGTGTTAACTTTAGGACTCGATTATGGTTTCTCCAATGCTGTCACGGCGTCCTGATCATTCAAACTAACTTAAACCTTCGTGTAACAATTAATCGAATAACAATTAAAATTTAAACTATATTTATTAGAAAGTAGTTGATCTTTTCGGGCATGATTCCAGTCTCACCTTTATAAAATATGCATATTATTAGTTACTCATATATATAGCAATTCATATATATGGCTGTGGCTAAAATAGACAATATATAAAATTTTCTATTGATTTCTTGCATTATATTACATAAAATACGATTTTAATCTTAATTTTTCTTTCCTTTCTGCATCATAAAATAATGAAAATACAAGTTTGAAATTGAGACATGGATGTTTTGAAAGATAGACTGGGTTTCCATTAAGTTTCAAATCGATTGAAACTCATCTCGTATCTTCGATACGCTTGTCACTTTTGAATTAAGCACTGAGGCCATTTCTAAGACAAGACACAAATGCTTCAAGATGTAGTGCTAATTTAACAGTGAATCCTGATTCTCCGCTACATCTGATTACACCAGGTAAGACCAAGTGATTTTGGAATTCCCACTGTTCTTCTGAAGTTTCTACAGCACATCCGATGACTTTATCTCATAATTCAGAATATCGCAAGATGCAATCTTAAATATTTTTATAAATTCTTGAAAGTTCAGAGCATCTAAAATATTGGAACATAGTTTGGTTATAAATACAGATAACTATGCTCAACGAAATCAGCATTCCATTCCAGGACAATTCAAATTCATCAACTGATGTTTAAAAAAAATATCCAATTCCACTGTTGTAGATTTTGCAGTTGCTGTTTAAATGTAATTTGAATTGGATGAAACTATATCGTATAGCTTACAATATATAACGTAGGACAGAAATTGTAGGCTAAATAATTTCAATTCGCAATTCAAGAAAATTGGTTTTAATTTAATGCAACTAATTAGATCTGTTCTAATAAAAATACACTATCGTATCAAATCGGAAACGGACCATTAGCGCGGATAATGAATAAATCAAACTCCACCACACAGGTACAACAAATTCCCATGACACGCATAAAAATACGAAAAAGGGTTGAAGCCAGTTTACAATCTCTATTTTACTATAAAGAATATGGTGAGAAATAGGCATAAATTCACTTAATGTTCAAGAAAATTGCTCGCTCCTAAGTTATGAATTTTGGTGAAGTTCTATTTTGATGTGAAGCCTGCTTGAAAACTTTCATGGTAAATATTATTGCACAGTTAAGAGATTCTCTTCTAGTTAGCCATAAAGGCTTGCTTTTAATTCCGATCAGGTATCACTGAGCCAATTTCTAACATACAACACAAATGTTAATATCCCTCATAAATTTCTGACTAAGATAAATATTTTGATATGAAATTACACTAGAATCTCTTAAGTTCCTCCTCTAACAAAGTTAGTTCAAGGGGATTCTTGATTTCACTATAACGGATATTTTAGTTCATTTTCTACTTATAAGGATCATTAGGAGCAGGAATATATTGATATTGAGGAAGATAATAATTGCTCCTTAGTTCACTTTCTATTACAATTAGATATTAAGATACGACATTTAGATATAAAGAATTTATAACTGGTAAACAAATTTCTTTCAATGGCCGATTGAAATGAGAAGTAATCACATGCAAATTCACCTTTTTATACATAGGGATAGCTAATTACAGTAAGAAACATTAAATATTTCATTTCTAGGTGTTTGTTTGTAATTCCAGCAATAATCTGTTAACCTTATAATTAACCATTCAAAATACCATTGTTTGACCAACATGACCCGACTAAAATCAGCGTTTCTTTCCATCATATTTCTAATTCAATTTAATTATGTTGTTATTGCTACTTATGGCCTTTACAAGCCCACTGACAAATCTGTCAGCGATTTAAGCCTAGTGAGCATCTCTTGTTTTTTCAATAGTGCCAACTAGGGCCAAGAGTACGCCTTGGCTACTTCTTCCGTCACATTTGCTTGCGCAACCCCTTTTAACAGGGGGGCACATTCACACATCACAAATCGAACACAGGGTGAAGAACAACCATGCCCGAACCGGGACTCGAACCCGAGACGCCCAGATCACGGGAAAGAAAGGCTACCCCTATCCCAGGAAAGCGGCAATTTAATTATAGTTAAAAGAAATGGCTTATTCCACTGCTCTGAATTTTTTAGTTGTTGTTTAAATAGAATTTGAATTGGATAAGGTATTCTATTGCGTTCTTATGAGGATTAGGTGTGTGTCAAAGTGGTGTTACATCGGTAAAAAAATTCATAATACCGGTATATGGTTTGACCCACAGTATTCGAAGAAAGATGCTAGAAACTGCAGGTTAAAAGAAATTTCTTAACTTACAGTTTACGAACATTGATTTTAAGTGAATGCAATTAATTAGATTTGTCCTAATAAAGCAACATTTATCGTATCAAATCAAAAACGTATGGTCATCCTTAATAATAAATGGATCCAATTCCACCACACTGAAATACGAAAAGAAGAAAAACGATTTTCCAATATAGTCGCCTACCACAATCGTTTTTCAATGTAGTAACGGTATTTTTAAATAGATGTTACAATTATTTAACATGTATAACAATTGCTTATTTTCACAATTTTTATAATTAAATACTAAATTATTAGGTAAAGCCATCTTCCGATATTCGCTTAATTTGTTTAAATAACATTTGATGTCAAAAATATCTGTACCAAAACCATAAAAAAAAAGGACTTTATCATACAGCATTTTGCAGTTAAAAAATATCAAATATTTCGATATTAAAAGGAAATGTTGTAAAACTTTCGTGACTATTTCCTCCCTGCACTTATCAGTTATAAATATAATTTTATAAAAGATGAATTATTTATTGCACCTGTAATAATCGCATATAATGGACTCGCCTGTTTAAATGAAATTCTATTTGAAAATAAATGATGATTATCATTACATCTAAGCAGTTTTACATCAAATTTTCACACCGTTTTATTTACGGAAGTTGGGCTCCAACCCCAACCTTATCTTATTAATTTCTGGAAGTACATCTCAAATTAAGTGAAATGCTCTGTTGACATCCAGTCCCTCCGTTTCTTCGGGCAACCCCGTAGCGGAAAAGGGGAAGGGGGTGTTCCTTACTCCGAGTAGCAATCCTAAAATGTTCTTCCGCTGCTTAATAGCCAAATGAGTCATAAATACTACCAGGAAATGTAATTTCTCTGGTTTAGGTGGGATCCTTCCCCATTTGAAAACCTTTTGCATGCGACACGGGTTTAAAGGAAGTCGACCGAATTTTCAATGATAATGAAATAGGTTTCGGAAATTGTTGGAAAGTACTGATTTATTGGCAAAAAGATTCGTTCTCTGTCTGCGGGGTAAGAACTAATCCTTAGTCAGGAGATGTTAATGATTTTGTCAAAAATAATTGAGTGTTCTTTGAAATAAGGGTAAAGGAAACTTTTTCGTATTTTCATTTTGTGAAATAAGTATTGTGTAGTCAAAAAATGTTAATTTACTCTAATGTAGAGATTTATGTTTTGAAGATGTAATTGAGGAATAATGCCATTGTAATAATAATTTTCCAAGAAATTACTTATAATTTATCTGCGAATTCCCCCTACTAGGTAATGAAAAGACGCTGAATTTATAACAATCAAAATATTGAATTAGATCTTTCCAATCAAATCAGCTCGACTTCGGCAAGTTTTTTTTTTGCATTATTTAGCTTTAATTTATTTGAACTTTAATTAATGTATATTTATATATAATATGTTTCTTGGATAATTTTTACTCTTTCTTCTTAATTGCGTCAAAACTGTTCTTGATCAAATATGACAGTTTTCTTCTTACAAGTTAAAAATCCAATAGACGCAATTTCTTTTTCAATTCTAATGTCATTTGTGAATTAAAAATGATTTTATCGGTATTATTTAGTGAATCTTCATTTTATCTTCCAAAGTCCATTAAAGTCAGTTTTGATATTTTAGCTTTTGTCCATTTTGTAATTTAAAGCATAAACAAGAAAAGTATGTACGCTTATATCTGTATTCTTTGTGAATTTATGAACCTAATAAATTAATGGGCAAACTGAATGGATAGAATTTATCGTATAGTTTTATAGTTGAAATGGAAAATTAGATCAAGGTTTGAGTCAACTTCGTGTTATATTGTCTATCTGCCCGTTGACGTTTTTTATATAAGAAGGCGAAAACTCAAAAGAGAAAAAAATTTTAATTAAGAATATGGTTTCGCCCCATAGATTCCTATGAAACTTTGCAATAAATGAAATGGAAGAGACATAAAAAAGCATTCTCTATATCCTTAACAAACTCGAAGAAGTGGAATTCAAAGCATGTCTTACTCCGCACATACTCGAAAAAATATCTAAGGGATGATAATTCCTTAAATTTATTTCCTTTAACAATTTTGGTACAGTTTTACCTTCCAGCCGATGCATCACTTTAAACAAATGCAGTTCGTATAAGAATTCTATAGCAGTTTCACTTTTATTTCGCGGTTTCCTTTCAGAATAGAATATACGCTAGTTAATTTTATTGTGACAATAGAATATGTATCGCTACTTAATTATAGATAAAAAATGTAAAATTAAAAATCTTCGAAGTTGTCTTTTCAAATAAATGGTATTTTGCTTTAAAAATTACTTTCAAGGCGGTGTTACTGTTTGTTTATATGCTGGATAGAAGAAACATAAGAGATTTGGGTGAAATAATTGTGAAAAAATATTACCAGCAAAACAATACTTCCCAGAGAATTTAATCAATCTCTCGAATTGATTTATAAGCAGTAATTTTGATATATAAAGACATATGTGTTAACATTTATGATACCGATGTTTCTATTTATAAAATATCAATTCTTCTTGGTGTCATTTTCAAATTGTTAATGCGTTATTTTGAAAATTGTTGTTGACATTGTGTCTTCAAACCAGAAAATTAAAAAAAAAAATTCTCGCCACAGTTTTAATATTTTATTTCTTCTCTCTATTAGAAATATTATACACTCTAAAGCTCATTATTTTTCCTTGTCCATGGTCTCAAAAAAAAGTAAGATAAAGAGTATCAGATTAAAATTGATCCAGGTTTATAACGTTTTTTGTTAACGATGTTAGATTATCACACTTTCCCTTAGCATTGATAAAAAACATTGTTTGGTTCGAATTAAGGAATGTTATGTTCTTGTGTTATATTTTCGAATTTATCTTATGTCTTTATTATTGTTTAAATTTTATTATTTGCGATAACATATAAAAACGTCTGCCTGAAAAAGCTGAGTTTATATTATATAAACATATATTATATAAAATCAGTAAAAATCGGAAAAAACTTTTTTTTTAAAGAAAAACATGTTTTATATCCGTTTCTCTTCTAGGAGTTATTGCCTTTACTTTCACATATACGTAGTTTAGAGAAAGGATAGTATCGTCAAAAAATTCAAACTCTATATTTTGAGGAACTTGCTTGTTTTAATCCTCCCTGAGTTCGAGAAACACATTTTTGGAAAATATCCATCTCTCTGTTTGATTTAAAAAAAAAACGCTTGGATTTAGACGAATGGAATTTGGCATACAGTCTTTTACCAAATGTTTAGATTTCTATCAATTTTTTAGAAAATTCTACTCAGAGGAATACTGTTTTGCTGTTCGAATATAATTTTAATTTACTATTTGATAACTATAAATCTGAGGGAGCTAGATTGATAAAATTCGATACACAGTTAAATCTATGGTACACTATCAAATTTGGAGCCAAATTCAACAACGTCTTTTGGTCTACTTTTAGAAATATAGAACCATGATAAGATGACATTAACTTAGGTATATCAAATATGACATGTGATTTTGTGACAACAAATGTAATTTTGTATCAAATTTTTGTTTCAATTCGTGGGGAGAAACGCATCTTAAACATAATTCTATTTTCTCATACTATTAAACGCCTACCAAGGATTCATCACCAAATAAATCAAGCATAACACGATAGATTCAATAAAAATGCTAAATTCACGCAACAAGGTAATATTTCGTAACTATTATACACCAATACCACGCAACGTGTTCTCTGGTATAACATCTTTATTAGAGTATACGCAATATTTAGGGATACTATTCCCGCTGGTT
This sequence comes from Argiope aurantia, assembly GCA_026543865.1. Lineage (NCBI taxonomy): Eukaryota > Metazoa > Arthropoda > Arachnida > Araneae > Araneidae > Argiope > Argiope aurantia. The sequence continues at coordinate 106,114 of JAPMOR010031791.1, read as the reverse complement.
CTTAAATAGCTTTTGAATTAAAATGTTAGATACTTCTGTTTCTTGGGAAATCTTTAAAAATAATTTATATATTCGTAAAATAATCGAAATAATTTAACTTTTGACATTAAGAATTGTAATTAGATTCATGGACTATTCTGAAGCAGTAGAATTATTCTTTTTATGGTCAGGACTCGTAATTATGGTCGCAGAATGGGTAAAGTTAACACGCGAAATGACAAACCACTTTTTAAATTTTTCACCACCCTAAACTTAAATCTAGCTTCGACTGTTTTAACAGACGATATTTTTCGAAATAAATATGGATATCAAAATTTTCCCTCCCAAAAACGAATCGATGAAAAAAAGATTGGATTTGAGATAAATCTTAACTTTTACTTTAATTTTGAAAAGAAATTAAAGTTTGAATAATATTATTTTTAAACGGTGTCAAATGTATTATATTGCATGTTAGTAGATGTCAAATCACTAAGTTCGAATAGGGTAATATTTTAATGTTCTAAAATTAGTTAAAAATTGCAGTGAAAGCTTCACTACAACATACGTTTATTTCTCTTTAATTGTTTGCTTTTTGTATTTCATTGTGGCCTTGACGGTTTTATAATTTGATAAGCTCTCGCCTTTATGTATCCAGTTTCAAGTTTGGAATAAGATTCCATTAAATATATCTTGAACGTAGATCTGGTAAACATTAAAAATGTCATGAGTCAAACATCCTTAAATGGTGTACTGCGTATGTCTTGAAAGGGAGCAGCAACAGCTGAGATGTCGTCCTCGTCATCCGACACTAACTCAAAAATTTGAAAACCATTCTATTATAGCCATCGTGTTGCTAGCAAACAGCAAGCCGCTAATATAAACAAATTAAATATATTTCATTAGTAGTGAAACTTTTTCTAATAACTACAGAATGCATACGATTTTTATTAATTCCATTAGGAATATTATATAAAAAAGCTTTGATGGAAAAATAGTAAAATATTATTTACCCAGTGTTTATTAATTCTATTTCATAAGAGACCTGTATTAAGTTAATAAATATAATAAGAAAAACCATTTGTTTTTAACATTATTTATATTTTCACAGTAAAAAATATTTAACTGTCTCATATCGATCTAGAGACAAATAGTCTATTCATAGGAAGCTTTCATTTTGAAATTGCCTGTTTAAAAGTCAATGTGAATAATTACTTCTCCATCGTCACAAAATTATCAGTTTTCAATAACGGTAATGTTAAGATGTTTGACAACTTTCATTCTCTATTTATTACTAGTTTGTCCTCTTCAGTAAATTTTATCTCATTAGCTTCGATCCGTAAATAAAATACTTCTATCATTAGAAAGTCAATTGATTTGACAACAATTGAAGCATTATTATTTTAAATAGTATTAATATTTAACACGTCGCTTATTATTCTTGAGAACTGAAGTGCATCTTATTAGCATAAAAATCTTTCAATTTAAATAAGTAAAAATATAAATTTCTTTTACTTTTTGCATTGTTTTTATTTTAATTATATCTGCATTTAAATAATTGTTATTTTAAATATTATAGAATATAGTAATTCATTTTTTCCCGAAATCCCTACGAATTTTAACCTCCAATGCGGAATCTAGTTTAAATTAATCGATTGAAAATTATGTTCTGAAAATATTTGTGAAGTGAATTGTGATGCAGAGAAGACAACAGTAGGAAGATTGAGTTTTTCAATAATTCAGGAAGATATAAAACATTATAAAATATAACATGCCATCTTTGCAAACATACAGCAATTTAACGTACTTTTTTGCACTATTTTTATTGAACTCCATCAATACTGAAAGGCCTCAAACGCCCGTTCAATGAAACTGCGACGGCGCCCGAGAGGTCTAGATATTACTGAGAAATTTCCTCCTCTTTAATTTGTTGAATACCCATAGTGCTTGCTATGTTCGTTAGAAACGCTCGCCAAGTTAGGTATGAGGGTTAAGAAAGCTTTCTGAGAAATCTCAAAGGATATCAAAGCATACATTTACATAATACCCATAAACTAAGCAGGGTCCTCTATATGTATATTATACTCTTTAAAACACAGGCTATCATTGAGGTTTTTGAAGGGGCAAGGAGTTTTTTTAGAAAAGAGCTTCGGATTTTACACTATTCTAAAGTACTTGAATTCAAACGTTCTTAGGGATGGGAAAATAAAGGAACAAGTCAATTTTAATTCTGAAGAAAGTAACTTTCGATAGCATAAGCACATTTATGCTCTTACAGAAATATATGGATATAAACTTTATTTTATATGTGATAATAAAATGAGACCCATCTTACAGTCAACTCATGCTTTCAAATTGCCATTTATTTTTATAACCCGGAATACTGGCGCTACTGTCGACTACGTCATCAAGAATTTGCATTTTGCAGTTTTACTTGCGTTTTCATGCAAAATTTCAGTTGAAATAAAAAGTAAAGCACCCCTTTGTCACCTATCGGAAGAAAAATCATTTTCATTCTTTAAATTCTTTTTATTTTTTAATTATCTACCGAGTAAAAAAATAAACAGGGAATGAAATAAAAATGAACATTAATTCCAAATTTGTTTTTCATTTGTTATTTTCAACAATAGGGACAATTATTTTCTTGGATAAAACACATTTCAAGTAAAATGACTGCTATTTCATTCATTTGTCTCTTACTGCATTTTTTTAAAATAGTCAGAAATTTTATTTTGCAGTTAAATCCCTAATTTATATGAAAAGCGCCAAATTTACCCCTGTCGGTGAGTTTTGGAATTAATTTTTCCCCATGTCGTCATTAATCCCCAAACAAAATTTTGAGGCTTTCCAGTCAACAGTTTAGCTGCGGAGCTATCTGAACAGTGCCAGTTTTAAAAAGAAAATCATCCTGTATTTACTATTAGGAAGCATTCATTTCTTAACCGTAATTATTTTTCCCATTGAAATTCTTAGACAACGAGCAGCGGTTACTTTGTTGCACAGTTTAGGCCAAAGGGTTAATGGGCTTGATACTCTCTTCAATGTGAGATACCCCGTCTATATGGATCTAGGAAATTTTGTTTCAGCTCAAGCGTTTTACTGCTGGTATGGTATGAAAGTTTAGAAAGAAGATGCTCACCAGATGTCTTTAACAGCTTATTGAGAATCAAATTTGTTTGTTATAAAAAAAAACACTGTATGTCTTAATTGAACTTATCTGCATTAATTATTCAAGAATTTTTTTAAAAAATACTAAATTGTTTGCATTTTTTCATTAGAATAACTTATATTCAATATGCCTGAAAGTGTTATGATAGTTTTTATATTAGAATACTTTATTTTTTATACCAAAATTATTTAAGAAACGTCCAGCATTTATTATGAAAAGTTGAATTAACCGCTTAACTGCTTTGCCCGAGTGCCATACGTGCATCTATTTATCGAATTTTGATAGTTGTAAGCAGAAAATAAACCATTCATAACGATTATAATTCATTATAAAAATCACTTCGAATACATAGATAAGTCAAGTATTCAATGGATTTCCATTTGAATCAAAATAAAAAAAAAATTCAGAAAAAAAGGTGTCATTTTATTAGATAGTAAAGAAACATAACAGTTAAAATGTTAAAGAATTTCTAACTTAGCAAAATTTCGGCTTATTTAATGACGTTTTGTGTTATCATATTTCTTCTGGGACCAGTAAATGGAAGAAATATATGTAAAATTTTACTTGCTCTAATTTTTTACCTAGTTTCGACCAACTCTGTAAATAAAGTAATTAAACAAATGTTAAATCTTAAATTAAAGAAGCATAATTTGATGCTTTTTTATTTATTAATTTGTTTTAAAAATTATATTTTTTGGTGGTCTTTAGATAATAAAGCCTGAAAATATTTAGAAACTTTAAATACTACAATACAAGGTCAGCATAAATAGATGAGGGCTAAAGAAGGGTTTGTATGCCTATTGTACAGCCAAATACGATGTATATATAGAGAGAGAAACCTTCAAAATTTAGCGTTTTCATGAATACTAAATGTCACTTTCCTTTGCTAGACATAAATTCTCCATTTGAAGAATTACTTTTAGTCAAATACTTGTGAACTTCACAAGTTCACTACTGATTCACGGATAAATATATATGACCGAACTGCCGCCACAGCATTGACTGGAACTGAGGTTGAGTCTTAAGGGTTGTCACTGGCGACGGTGTAAATTCTCCCATGGGAGGTACGTCCCGTCATTGTCAGGATGTATCCGACCACACACTACTTTTGTACTCAACCGCGTAGCGAGAAATGCCCCCACCCCACCCGATAGAAGATGCTGGTGAACGAATTCAAACAGCGTTGAGTACATATAGTATCTCTCCTTTGGTGCATTTTACTGATGTTATTGCTATCAGATTTCATTGTAATAGCACATCAAAGGGGGGGGGGGGTTGTATCATTCACCGGAAATATTGGTTGAGTTTACTTTCCATTACTCGTAACTTAATAGTCGCGATTCATATATGAAATTATTTTTATGCATCAAATTATGATAGAAGTTATAGCCTTGTTAGGTTATAATTCTTTTTCTGTGCATTGTTTATATAAATCATCCGAATATAATCAAGACTAATGACATCATGGAACTTTAAAGATGCAATTATCCGAATTGTCCTGGTACATATCTTCTCTATTTGTTATGCAAGCTAAGCCGATATTAAATAGAATCTTTTTTTTTCTTAAATTTGCAACAATGAAAGAAATTCATGCGATTAAATATGTGCTGAAACGATGAAAATTGTTTAAATTCCATTGCAACAACATAATCTAATGTCGAAAATTATGCAAATCTATATTTTTAAAAAATTGTCAAAATTCAGTAAAATGTACACGATTATAAAACTGGTATCATTAAAAAGCTAGTTTGTGGAGCTTTAAAATGACGTAAAGATCATTTCATTGTTGTTGTATTTTATTAAATTATAGCAAGAAACATTAAAAATTTGCATAACTTTAAAAATGAAAATCTCGAAGCAATCGCATAAAAGCACATTCCAAAATTTATATGTCCCAAGTTTGGTAGTTCTAGGCCGAATGATTTATCCCTCAGATTGCCACTACACTCACATTCTCTTTTATTATTAGTACTGAGAGTTTCCAAATTTTATGTTTCCATTGATACAAAAACATAAAAAAATGACAAACGTGAATTACATCTTACTGAGTACCTCTCATGAAGCATATAGGGCAAACTGAGAACAAATTGCTGTTAACTTACTATTGGCCTCCAATCAATACTTCTCTAACTATTCTGTTGTAAAACTGTCAAATTAACTTATGCATACTATATATTTTGTCTCTCTGTTCTTCATATCCGAGACAGAAACTCAAAGGAATGCTCAAGAATAGAGAATACAAGAAAACAGAGTACCTCTCTATTTTCTTGTGTACTTAATTGAAATCTTTTATACTTCATTTTGTAGCATATTGAAGAGAATATAGCCTTTTCCTGTAGATCGGTGTAGTCCAAAATTTGATTTAAATTTGTAATTTTGATGCAGGGATCACGTATTGTAATTTATAGATTGTTGCAGTCTACAATCATAATTTTGACTTCCGCATGAATAAAACGTAATTTAGTTTAGTTACTTAAACAGGCCAATAATATAACACTAGGACTATTTTGGAATGGACCTCGTAATTTTCAACCACGATCAGATACTAAAGACAAGCCTGAACTGCCAATTCTCCTTTCCAAACATTCGCGGTATATCAGGATTTAGCATTCACCAGCTATCTTATACGATAATTATTCTATAAAGCCTGATTTCGAACTTAAGAACTTCCATCTACTAATTATTCTATAGAGCCTGATTTCGAACTTGAGAACCTCCACTTTCCAGACTGAGACTTTCATACCAAGCTTTCACGATTTTCTTCAGGATCTGAAAAAATGAACTAATAAATTTCAAAATGATGGATAAACAGACCATGTAATTTTCAACCTCGATCAAATGATTAAGATGACACCCGAGAATGCACCACATCTCCAAACTTCTGTACCTTATCAGTGGCAAGGAATTTGACTCCAATGAGTTTAATGTGTGCCACACCGGGTTACGTGGCGATTCATCTATAGAATCGGATCCAAATCAAGAGCTTCCCGGTACCCAACTACCAGATCCAACACATGCAGAGATAATAGGCATAGGTACGAATAGGCATTGTCGATTTTTTGACGGACTTGATCTACAGTAAAATCCAAGTCTGCAGTTTGTGCGTTACACATTCCAAATTTCATCCATTTTAACTCGTACGTATTTTTTTTAATTCTCTACACAAACAGACACATAAAAGTATCAGTGTAAAAAATCTTTTTTGGGGGTGGGAGGGTTTCAGAAAGATAAAAATTTCGAGATTGAAATTTCTTGACGATGACAAAACGTTCCTACCTATACAAGAGAGTGAAAACGAAAACCGCTCCAAACTTCCATATTCTAGATCAAATGTCTAACCTACACCCTGAGTACCCTTTTCAGATCGATGTCAAGAAAAATTCCCCGATAGATCAAACCCGGTAGACGTGTCCGTCTACTCGTGGAGAAGAGCAGGACAAATTTCAGAAACATACGAGCAGTTTATTACGTCCTTTCGTAGCTACTAACGAGCTTTTTCATCCTCTAATGGCTACAAAATGAGCTATGAGAAAAGTTCTGACATTTATCGAGGAAGATTAAAGCCAATGTTGGCGTATTCCTTTCAGCCGGTCTCGCTCTCCCAAAGTAGAAAATAATTTAAGGGATGCAGGAGGGAAGGGCATAGCCTACTTAGCATTGATTTTCTATTTCTAGAAGGAAGACAGCAAAATGCCCTTTCCCCTTCCCTCGCTGGCTGGAAATGCCCGCTCGCTTCTGGAAGGAATGTTTGGACTGTTTTAATAGGATTAATTGGAATAAGACCGCAGCTAGGGAAATACGACAGTGATGGGTGAAAATAATGTTGGAAACCGAGAGTGAAGGATTTGTAAGAGAAAAGCAACAGTAAATGTAGTTATCATGATTTGTAAGAGAAAAGCAACAGTAAATGTAGTTATCATGATTTGTAAGAGAAAAGCAACAGTAAATATAGTTATC
>JAPMOR010031791.1:50604-99002 GCA_026543865.1 Argiope aurantia | reverse complement strand
AGTAAATATAGTTATCATGATTTGTAAGAGAAAAGCAACAGTAAATAGAGTTTTCATGATTTGTAAGAGAAAAGCAACAGTAAATAGAGTTTTCATGATTTGTAAGAGAAAAGCAACAGTAAATATAATTTTCTTAAAATTATTTAAAATTGTTTCAATAAACAAATTCGGAAAGGAAACTACCAGAAAGGTTTGGTGTTTCATTAGAATGAAAGACTGGCAAAGACTTTAGAAATGCAATTACCAGAAATTTTTGATGTTCAGATACAGTGGATGATTGGTTAAGTAATGTAATATATTATTGTAATATAAAATGTGGTTTGTTAATAAAACCTTTTAAATAATAGCATAAGAAATGTGATAGTGGTAAGTGGAAATCGCAAAGGAAACTGAGAGTAGGAAAGAAACAGTAAATATAGTTTTCTTGAAATTAAGATTATCTCAACAAGTCAGCTCCGAAAGAGAACTTCCGGAAATTTTTGGTTTTAAGCTAGTATATTTGATTGGTAAGAAAGCTCAATTCGTGTTATTGTTATATAAAATAATTTATAATTTGGTATTTTTATAAAACTGCTGAAACAGCGGCAAAAGAAATGCGACAATGAAAAGTGAAAAAAAAAAGAGATTGAACCCGAGAGTACAGAATTTGTAAAAGAAATGAAACAATTTAGTTTTCTTGAAATTATTGTAACGAACTAGTTGGGGGAGACAACTATTAGAAATATTTGGTTTCCAGATAGTGATTGATCAGTTAAGGAACGTAATTCCTATTTTTATTACTATAAAAGAGTTTAAAATTTGGTATATTTCTAAAACACCTGAAATAATTTGGAAAGTTCGCGGGAAATGCAATAATGATACGTGGAAATAAAAAAGAGCAACAGAGCATATAGGATTTGTTAGAAGGAAAAGCAAAAAAAAAAAAATGTTTTTATCGAAATTATTAATATTTTAACGAATGAGTTCGGAAAAATAGTATATCAGCTTACTCATCCATTGCCTTTTCATCCAGGTACACCCAAATACTTTGCCGCATTCATATATTACTTGACCTTATCTCCATCGCGTTGCCACTACCCATTAACTATTTCTTAAATTTTCTTATCTGACATATTCAGCAACTAAAATAAATGAGGATTAAAGGACTAACCAGACACTTTTGGTATTATGACGTAGATGAATAATTAGTGAAAGAACTAATAAATATATTTTGCTGATTTGTTAGTTAATCAAAATAAAAATATTTTTGCACAATTTTCAACAATGAAACAGCATAGAAAATGCATGGGTATTGTGACAGTAATGAATGAAAGTAATAAAGAAAACAGTGGAGAAACTGCTAAATTAAATAATTTTCCCAAAAATTGTTTAGTTTATTTCGCTGGTCGAGTTAGGAAAGACAATAATTGATATAAATTGTAATTAGATACACCGGGTGATTTTTGAAGGAACGGAATTCGTATAATAGTTTATATAAATATATTTAAAACCTGATAACATTCTAAATATTTTGAGACAGGAGTATGGTAAATGTGACGGTGTAAATGAAAATATTAAATAAAACAAAGGATTGAAGAATTGTTAAAAATGAGCAACAATAAATATAATCTTAAAATTACTGTACGAAGTCTTTTTCAAGATAGCAGTAATATGTAGTATTTAGACGCTGTGACAAGTGGATATACAAATATAACAAATTGGAGAATGTGTGGTAAAGTTTTTAAATCCTTTGTCATAAAATCATATTGTCGAATGATGCCTTATGGTACTATTGGGCATCATTCAACATCCAAATGGGTGTTTTAGCTTCAGAAAGAATTTAGGTAAAACTTTCAGCTGACTGAAAGTGGAATTTATAAATTTCCTAATTGAAGTTATTGTATCTGTTTAAATCTTGTTCCTTTAAGTAATTTTAACAAGTGTTTATAAATCGACTAATCTAAAATATTCTTAGATTCTTCACTTTTTTTATAGTTGGAATAAAAAGAATTAAATTGCGTAATTTCGGTTTCATTGTGAAGTAGAGTAAAAAATTGAATCGGTTTTAAATGATTTGAAGATGCTTTCCATTCAAGCCTTAACGAACTGAACAGACCTTCATTAGTTCCATTGAGTAAAGCTCCATACAACAGTCAAACAACTGCATAAACGAAAATATTGTATAATTAATTATTTTATTAAACTATCTTTAATTATAATTAAACTATTATTAATTTATAAGAACATAAACTTGATCCTTGTGATCTATTTCTCAAATCTATTGGAAGGGCGCAGTTGGTTTGACAATAATACTTGAATTTCAGATATAAGATTGAAGTTCGAAATCTGGATCTTCACCAAGGGTCTTCCAAATATACTTGTATTGCTGAAGACCAAATTTTGAAAAAAGGTTGCTATTTCGTTATCTGAATGGTTTAAAATTACAAGCCCTATAAGAATATATTTATCGTGTTTCTATACAGGATGCTAATAAAGTAAAATTGCATAGAAAAAAAAATTCAAAAATCAAAATGAAGCCTGTCGGTGCGAGAGCAAAAAATATCGAATGTACAAAAGTAGCATTAATTAAGCTAACATCGGTTTATATACTATAATTATAATCTACATTAAGCTCTACAAAGCATTCTGCTAATGAAGCTTTTCCTTTATATTATACACAGAAAAGGGAACTTGAAGCATCCAATATATAATTCATATTGATATATTCTATTTCGTATTTTTATTCCTGCTACAACCGTATTATAATGTCCCGATCGTATCTGAAACTTGCCAATAAACTCGGAGATGTTTGGAAAGCATTCGGCCCTGTATTTCTGCTTATCTTGGGGGAATGAAAAATCCAGTTCTGCTGATGCCACCGGTCACTTTAACATTCCCCCAGCTGCAGTGAAAACACTTACTTTTCATCAAACCGCTGAAACAACACACTCCAACGCACAATCCTCTTTAAAAGAAATGGCCATCCCAACTCGAAACGACCACAACTTCAATATCTTCCATTCCACGCTCCCCCCACCAATCTAAAGCCCTAAAAACCAAACCTAGGGGGAGCGATGCTATCTCTTCCCTTAAGGGGTTCTGAGGGGAAGAATCAGAAAAAGCTAGAGAAGAGGGGGAAGAGGAGAAGCAGGAAAGAAAAACACCAACGAGCTCCCACTTTTTCTGAACCATGGGAAAACTGGAATGTACTTAAGCAAAATTCAATTGGATCTGACTTGTGGTGATTCCAAGGAGTTCCAGGAGCATTTTATGCTGAACGTGAGGCTCTTCCAGCTGCTAGAATCTGGAATTTTTTTTCTCCACCCTTACTTTCTCAGCTTCACTCCCAGAAATTATGACGAACGATATCAGGATGGTTGGGGTGGGGTGGAGGAATATTAGGGATGCCTTTTTCGTCTCTGGAGAGGGCCTGCTCGATATGAAAAATAACTGTCATCAAGGGCCCTGATGGCTGACGGTTTGTTATCGTTAGATGGCATGGATCATTTAGCATGTGCTCCAGGTTTTAGTGAAATTAGGTATGAATCAGACTTGTTTTTTTTATGGTAAATTTAAATTTCACTGAGGGTATGTTCGATGGGAAGATAAATCGAGAGGAAAAAAAGATTATGTAGGTAATCTCTGGTATGCATTGAGCAAAGTGCGATTACGAAATAATAAAAAATAAGAATCGTTAAAAATGTTATTGAAGATTCATTCGAAACATCAAAAAATGTCATTTTAATTTTCGTCTAAAGAAAGTGGTAAGAATTCAAGCTTACTTATTCAAATTAAAACTGTTTATACAGCAGAAAAATTACCGTAGTTAATAAATACCGAATGCCAATGTTTCTGCACTTGAAAAACGAATGTGGGAAGTTAATTAGAAGATAATTGGATAATTACTGACTTTATTCATGCTTTCAATTAACATATTTCTTTTTAAATAGTTAATTTTAGTTGCATTATTTTTTTTCAATGGTAGCTGATTACAGTGATGAATTTTTAAACATCTTATTTCCGAAATAATGTCGTCATATTCAATAGAATGTATAAATATAAAATAATTTTTTCTATAAGATTTTTTATAATTGCAGTCTCTTGCATTCTTCAATTTCCTTTTTCTTACCTAACAATTAATATAATTTATAGAAATATTTTTTAAAGGTTTAATTGCATTGACAATGATTGCTTCATTTTTTTTTTCTTTTAGCCTTTTATTTCGTTTTTGGTTATAAATATAAAAAAAAATCACTCTCTTATATTTCAAATTCAGTTACAAGAAATTCTTTAAAGAAGAAATTAGTCCTCACATGTATCCTTTCTGTAATAAATTATTTTGAAAAAAAAAGAAAGAATCAAAAATTTCTGATTAGAAAAAATGTTTCATTTAGAGGATCTTTTTTCGCTTTTGATATTTTAAAAAGAAAAATTTATCTCCCCCCCCCCCCAAACTAAGAAGGCGAATGTTACTTATTTTAATTGTATTGTATTGATTATATAGATTAAGAAATTTTTTTAAAGATATAATGATTTTAGGCTTATATAAAAAGGGATATTTTTTCTGACCAATAAATATATTTCTCGGAGTCTTCTCTTACTTCTTACTTCACATTTCTATCTCAACTTAAATAAAAGCTCATTTTGAAATATTAAATGCTTAAAAAAAGACAATACTTTTAAGGTGGCCCTATATTTTAAATATATCAATATATATATATGCCTAGCTATATATTTTTTTATATTAATTGCATGAAATTTTTTTTGCATCATGTAAAAATATTTTTATGTATCATAAGGCACATAAAAAGGGAAATCGGAACAAATAAACTAAGTAATATTTAGTTATGAACAAAAAGAAATTTAAATATTTTTATTTTAATTTTTAAATTTATATAGTTTTCGGAATTATATTTGCTTACTGCTGTCGAGCCTGAACGTTTTCTACTAACATTAACAACGAAATTCAAGTAGATACGCGTCATTTTGTATTGAACCGAATAGTTTTACGTGAATCTAGTTCGCACATAGCGATGGTATCAATATTCGGCTTTCTCTTCCAATTTTATCTTTCAAAATAAGATATATGAACAAATATATTTTTCTTCTTCACCCCCCCCCCCCCCTACTGACACTGCTCTCATTGCATCCATACTAAGGTAAGAATTAAGGAAATGTCCCCACCACCACTTTTACTGGGAGTTTAAGTTTCGATTGGATTCCCCTAATTTCCCGAGTATAATCCACCAATTAACTATTTAAAAAACATGAAAATTGTCACTAATAATCTGCCGCCATGGATAATCCGCAGATTATATGGCAGTGCGAATTATCTGCTGAAATGTGTCAGGGTAAAAAAATAGCACCTCCTGATCATATGCCGCCGAGGATAATACGCAGGAAATTACGGTATATTCTAAAACGACAATACAAAGGGAACGGAGGATAGAGCTATAAGAGGCATCACTGGTCCTCTCCCTTATTAAATACTTCTGGTTATCAACTTGGCTGGCATCCATTAATTTATCCTCAAGAAAAGGAAGAAACAGCGTAAACATATCCAGTAGCTTCTAATTCATGTACATCCGAATATCCCTAAAGCATTTATACTTTACTTGACTTAATACCATTCGTTATGCCTTTACCCATTAACTATTTCTTAACTATTCTTGTTCGACATATTTCCTTCATCAACTAAAATAAAGGACGCTTATAAGTAATTGGTTATATATACTTCGAAATAGCTCTTGAACCAATGTTAGCTTGTTTTTATAGTAAGAGAGTAGGCAGCATTTTTTTAAATGTCTCGGATATTATGAATGATGTAGTTAAAGAGCTGCAGCGACGAATTCTCCTAAAAAGAGAACCACCAGAGAGATTAAATCTTTTCCTGCAGAAACCCGAAGGGAAACCACTTTTTTATGGCTGCTGGCGGAAATGGAAGGGTCACTCTTTGCTCACTTAAGACCTATTCACGGAGTCGTGAAGGCGAAATGCGCACTCCATAAACTCCCTACGTATGAGCAAGAAAGAAATGGCCCGGGGATTTGGAGAAAAGAACGGGGTATCATACGACGTGTTTATCTTTAAGCTTTGCCGCTTGTTAAGTTCCGACGGAACGGCCATTTTTGTTCATTTTCAGATGAACATCATTAATTTATTTCCCTGATATTTTCTACATCATTAATACATAATTCCTTGTTAAAATTTTTAATGGCTATATAAGTTTCACTAAGCTTAAGCCCGTTAGTAATGTAAAGTGCAGTGAAGTTCAAAAATCTAAAATTTAATAATCTGAAAACAAATGAAAATGAAAAATCTTCACTTGTACAAAAAATAATGGAAATTTTCCATTGACTCGTTGTGTGTTAAACCATTGGTGTGACTGAATGAAAAGAAAACGTGACATGGAAAAAATACTGTAGGCTCTATTTTTTGGGTTGTACATTTAAACGAGTCTTATAAAATCTCTTATACTTTAAGCTTTACCCTCTGTTAAGTTCCGACGGAACGGTCATCTTTGTTCATTTTTAGATGACCATTCATTTTCCTGATATTGTAGTCAACATTCTACATCATTAATGCATAATTCTCTGCTAAAATTTGAAATACTATATAAACTTGACTAAGTCTTTAGTCCCAATATAAGATGGGGTGCAATGAGATTCAAAAGTCTGAAAAAAAAATTTATAATATGGAAACAAATGAAAATGGAAAAGCATCGCTTATACAGAAAATAATGGAAATTTCCATTGGCCTGTTGTGGATTAAAATGCTAGCGTCACTGAATAATATGAATCGGAGGAAAAAAAATGTTGTGATCTTTATTTGATGGTTGTACACTTAAACTGGAATCATTAAAATCTGTTATACTTAAGTTCACTAGGATCGATCTTGCAGCTACAGTTTATTTGTCAAATTAGGACAAATTATTATTAGATATTTAATAATAATTAATATTTAATAATTAATTATTAGGTATTTAATAAATAATTATCATAATTATTAATTAAATACCCATAGAATATAATAAATACTATCAGGACTAGGGAATGGCATTCAGACACTTTTGGCAAAAGAACGTATAAACTATTTTCTTCAATATGTAATAATTTTTTTCATATGTATAATACTGTAGCATTTACTTACATTATTAAAAGCCTAGAAAATGATACCAATGGAAAATGAAGTAAATACTACTTCCTAGAAACGATTAATTACTACATTTGACCAGAGATTTGCTTTTTTTAAGATTTCCATTTCAACACTTATTGAGTTTTCTCTTTCTATCTTCGTATAATTTTGCTAGAAAGTTATATATATTCGCACAATAAAGTGTTATATATACTTTTATTTCAGAGTTTTTTGGATAATTAACGAAACAGATCTACTGAACCAGTTCAATTGATAAAACTTTAATTTGAAATTATTTCGACAGTAAAACGCATCGGTCTGTAAAATTATACATGCACTTTAAAAGGTTCATGAAATCAGCTACCCCAAAATAGTTAATATGTAGCTTCTCGAATTATTCTCGATGCCATTACCGGGGCAGAATAATTGGTACTTTTAGAACTTTGCTGAAACTCCTTCCAGTTGCCGCCTGTCTATCAGGATAAACGGATTAGACGGTCTGACCATCATTATCTATGAAGGTATTGGATTAGTTCAAATGACTATGAGTGAAAGCATTATTTTAGTTTATTTTAAAATGTCATTACCAAATGAGGTTGTTAAGGGTATTATCTAAAAATGTGTTGTAGTTCTATCATGACAGATAGTTTTAAAAATTCTGTTTGAACAAATTATTCTACTTGATAAGTATATTTGATTGTCAACTAATGAAATAAACATTTGTTGAACAAAATCCTTTATAAGAAAAAATTGTGTAACATGTATGTAACGATCTATAATCACGCTAGCTAGAATTAGAATGCATAGCAATAATATTTGTAACATGTATTAAAATTGTGCAACATAAAACGCAGAGTTAATACATACGCTGAGTTAATAACAGCCATTTTATTTCATATGCAACATAATTATCTTAGGTGATATTTGCCAATGGCAGTGGTGTAATTTTGACAATTATTGTTCTTTTTAATGGTATGGAAAGGACGTGGCATCTTTCCAGTGTTGTGCAATATTGTACAATAATATATTATTCTCTATTCAACAATGTTATACAATATTGTGAATATTGTTTAATATTGTATAATGTTGTACAATATGTGTGCATGTATTCTAGATAGTATGAGAAGTGATATCACGTAAATTGACTATACTAACAAATGCTCTAAAAAGAAGCTTGTTTGAGGAGAAAACATGCGAATTCACAATACATCTCAAGCCATTTTTCAGTAGTTACAATTTGCAAGGCGGCAGTGATTACTCGTGAATTGATGCTCATAACCAAAGATTTGAACAAAAAAAAATTTGGAGGAGAAAGGAAGTGATATCACAGTCCCTAGTAGCACACATATTGTACAATATTATAAAATATTAAAAAAGATTTGCAATATTGTTTAATAGTGTTGAATAATATAATATCGCTAAATATTGCACAATATTGGGCAACTTACTGTGCAACCTGGAGTATATGGTAAACCAGTGCTCTGTTGGATGATATAAGAGACCACATTTACCAGTATCATCTGGTAATTTGACTAATATTGAAAAAAAATCTGAAAAATAAAACCTTGTTTAAGAGAAAAGACATACTTCACAGTATATTGCAAGCCAGTGCTCTGTTAGATGACATAAAATGAGAAATTTACTACGTGGCATAGATATCTCATGAATCGACTACACTAATAAACACACTGAAAAGAAACTTGGTGGAGGGGAAAAGAAACAATACATACAATCAATAAATAGAAACAATAAAAAGAAATAACACTACAACACGACTTCACAATACAGACCAAGCTAGTGTTTAGTTAGATGAGAGATGATATTCATCACGTTCCAGTGATATCAAGAAATTGCTTTCGCAGAAAAAAAAAATCTAAAAAGATTATTTGAGAAGGAAGGACGTAATATCGTAGTCCATTGCAAGCCAGTGCTCTCTTAGATTATATGATAGACAACATTTACTATATGAAATAATTTGGCTACTATAGCAAAAGTACTGGAAAATCTTTGAGGGAAAGGACGTGGCTTCCCAGTATATCGAAAGCCAGTGTTTGATTAGATAATACGAAAGATGAAGTTAACATGACAGTGACATTTCGTAAATTAACTTTGCAAACGGTTCAGAAAAAACACTTAGTAAATGGCAAAAGACGTGATTTTGCAGTATATCGCAAGCCAGTACGCTATTAAATGCAACATTTACCACATGTTATAATATCACGTGAATAGATTCGACTTACAAATGTTCGGAAAAAGAAACTCGTTGGAGGCGGAACGATGTGGCTTCAAAATACATCGCAAACTACCTCTTAGATGCGAGAGACGACATTTACCGCTTGATAGTCATATCAAATGAATTGATTTCTCTGAAAAAATATCTAAAAGACTTATTTGAGAAAAAAGAACGTAATATCGCAATATATATCGATGTCACATGAATCGATTCAAGTAACAAATACTCCGAAAAAGAAACTTGCTGGAGTCGGAACGATGTGACTTCACAATACATCCCAGACCAGTGCTTAGTCAGATGCGAGAAATGGTGTTTAACAAGTGGTAGTCATATAACAAATTCATTTCGCGGTTAAACGAAAAAATTTCTTAGAGAACTGACATGATATCATACTACATAGCAAGCCGATGCTACGTTAGATAATATAAGAAATAATATTGGTCATATAAAACACCACGTGTTTTGACTGTTATGGATAAAAAAAAAAAACTTTTTGTTTACGAAGACGGATGTGGCTTCACAGTATATCGTAAGCCAGTGTTTGATTAGATAATATGAATGATGAAGTTTATCATATGACAGTGACATCATATAAGCTAATTCCACAAACCATAGTTCTGGAAAAAGAACTTGTTAAATGAGGAAAACGTGATTTCACAGTATACAGTAAGCAAGTACCGTGATAATGGTATTTATCACACGATGCTGATATCACTTAACTAGACTACACTAACAAACTCTTTAAAAAAGAAACTTGGAGGTGAAAACAAATGACTTGACAGTACTTCACAAGCCCGTGATCAGTTGCATGCGAGATGCCATTTATCAAGTGACAGTACTATCAGATGAGTTGACTTTGCTGAAAAAAAAGATCAGGAAGCAAGAAAAAAATTGTTGAAAAAGAAACGACTTGAATTACCGTACCTCTCAACCAATTAGTAAAAGTCTCTTCTCATATAATTTATGTGATAGTGAAATCATGTAAATTGACAAAGTTAACAAAAATTCTGAAAACGAATCTTCAATCTTGTTTCTGCTACAAAATTCAATTTTATTTAATCTTAATAGTGCCGTGATAGAAAGAGTATATCCAGTTTGATTTTTATCCAAACCAAACTTCTCTTGTCTCAATGCCCATGAATAAATTTTTAATAAATACCATTTCCAAGCTAAAAAATTAAGTAATCCCTTGATAACAGTATCAGTTATGGTTTGAGGAATCTGAAAATTACTTTTATGCATCAAATACCTCACAAAAGTGTGGTTTGGAATTAGAGGCCTATTGTCCAAGTTCTATCTTTAGTAGCAAAGACTCGATAACAAAATCACCGATTCTGGATCTACAATTTGATCTCAATATAAAAGACCTGTCTTTTATATTGACACTTAGTGGGCGTTTAAGTTACCTGAATTTGAGAAGTATGCTCTTGTTGATTCGACATGGAAGAACCTGTTGAAGTACCTTCTTCGTTGTCTGATCTAGGTTAAAAATTCTTATGCTTGTCTTAAATTAGCCCTTACGACATTTCAAAGTTGAATGCAATTGGTAAACCTTCCATCGAGCAAATATAATGATTTATTTTTAATATTATGATACGATTATGAATAGCGATTTGTTCACACAGATTGATTACTGTTTTCAGATGAAGTGTCGAATCATGATTTTAATCAGGTTTAATCAAACCCAACCATGAGTTGATTATCTGTCGTTACGTAATTTCATAAATATGGAAACGTAACAATTCAAAAATATAATGACTTGAATATATCAAATTTAGTATGGAATTTTGTGATTACAAGTACAGTGTATCAAATATTTGTTTCAATAGGTTAAGAAAAACGTCGGGATGATCTGGTTGGTAGGGCGTTGGATTCGCATCCCTTGGGTTGCAAGTTCGAACCCCATCGTCGGGAGACTCCCTGTGTATGCGGTGGCTGGCGCACCTATAAATTTGTCATGGCCACAAAGTCCTCTATGTCGAGATAATACCACTGGGGGTACTGGTTTAGAGGTGATAGATCTCTGATTCATGTCTAAATTACGATCTGTGGAGGAGTGATTGAAATGCATGAATGCAAGTCCACCCCGTTAAAAGGTTTGTGACGCATGAGTATCTAAGTCGTACTCATGGTGTTACTAAAACAAAAGACGCTCTCTCGGATTAAAATCGCTGACTTTGTCAGCGGGCTTGTCTATGACAAGTGCCGTAAGAAGGAACAAGAAGAAAAACGTATCTAAAATACAAATTCGATTTTTGGGCTCTATTAACTGCATGCCAGGAATTGATCGGCAAATATCTAGCCAGGAGGACCCGTTAGATTTACTAAATTTCAAAATTCACGCCAAAAGTTAATGTTTCGTAATTATTGTACGTTAATGCCATGTAAAGCGTTTTCCGGCATGAGAAGTTTATTAGAGAGAAATGTGAGAAAGTTTTGGGGAGACTATTCTCGCTGGTAGCATTAACTTGATGTTCAGACTAATTTCGAACTTTTAACAAAATTTGTACAAAAAAAATCTGTGCATTAAATAATGAAAATTATGTGTGAAACTCAGAATCGTATTTATACTACATTTTTACAGTTTTAAATAATAAATTAATATGCGAATATGCGTTTTTGAAATGTAAAAAGGCAGCTAAGAAATAATTTAGAATTAAAGATTATGGTAAGGATTATGGTTTCCATATCAACGCCATCAGATATCTGTTTGTGCCTGGTTGACCATCGGTTTCGGTGGCTTGGTGGTGAGATCTCGTCTTCAGGGCCCAAAGGTTCCAAGTTCGAAACCGGATTCTTACGAAGAACTGTTATATAAGCAGATCTAGAGCATGTTAATTTCGTAGAGGCCAAATTTCCTCTCAACGAAATTTAGTGTGGTGTGGAAGTTTGGAAAGGTGTCGTCCTCGTCAACTGAATGCGGTTCAAAATTACGAGGTCCATACCCTGATAGGTCTAGTGCAGCTTTAAAATGGAAGGTTAATATAACTTAAACTAAAAGTCTAGTGCAGATGAACTCTATCCCCGAAAATAAAACATCCTCCTTTTCCTGTGGTATAGAAATTTGAAAAATGTGCTTAATTTTAGACGTTGATGTAATAAAATTCCCATTTGACTTTTTACACTTCTAGAGATTTAATATTTTTAAATCTTTCTCCTTTTCTTTCAAATTGCGTGTCGGTATATTAAAATATTCATAAGCAAATTTATAAAGGTTTATTGAATTCAAAAAGAATTCGCATAAATTTATGTTGACTGATATACTGTCATCGAAGCTTTTCTTAGAATAAATTTAACCTTGTAATCTCATAAATAAGTTAATGCTCGCTTAGTCTACCGTAGAAAACAATTCTGTGAAATAATAATCTGTTTGCATAGCTTTTCTTTAAAAACTGATTTCTCGACATTATTATATCTTTTGAAGCATTAAGGGTCTTCAACAATGCATTTCATGAAATTATGAATTTTATTTTTATTCAACTTTTTTGCGTTTATGTAAAAAATACATTCTTTGAAAAAAATCCATTTACTAGCAATTATGTTGCCATAATTCAGGTAATAAGATTTTTGAAACATGCAAATTTCTGAGAAAGGTTCTTTATCTAATAAAAGTGTGTTTTCGTTTCTTCGCGTTTATTTTAATGTTTACAGAATAATAACAAAAGAAATCAGTTCGTTAAATTGAATGAGTGCTCGGAAGACAGATTTTTTGACTCTGAATATATATTAATATCCTTCCGTGAACTATAAGGTATAAAAGTAAAATTCAATTTAACAATTGGGGAGATTATTTTTTTTAACCTTTTCAAATAACAGCATCGAAACATTCTGATTTTACTAGTTAAACGATATCATCGCCTAACTTGCTATTCCTAAGTATGTTATGAGGATCAAAAATTAAAATGAATTTTCATTAATTATAATGGTGGAAAATTAAGAAATTTATTTGTATATTAATCTATATGAAATTCATTAATTGGATGAAATGAATTTCATATCCGAATGTCATAATTTTTAAAATGGATTCCAAAATTGTTTTCTCCAAAGTTTAATTTTATTATAAGCAAATACCATCTTGAATGGTCTCCCCAAAACGCTCTCGCATATTCTCTAATAAAATTATCAGAACTCACATAGCGATTTCGTACAATAGTTGCGATATAGTAAGTTTCGGCGTAAATTTAGCACTTTAACGGATCTGTTTGTCACCCTCCGCGATTATTTGGCGATTAATCCCTGGCATGCTTTAATATCCGAATATCAAATTTGTGTTTTCATCACATTTATCTCAACCGACTGAAACAAAAATTTGAAACAAAACTGTAACTGCAGCCACAAAATCCCTTAACATATTTGGTATATTTAAGTCGCTGCATTTTTTTTTAATACCGCGTTTAATATTTTTAAGAAATTGCAGAACGAAAGACGGTAGTCCCATTATTGGTTTCGTCTCAGACTTTGACAGGTATCTGCACTGTAGATGCTAAACATGTGCGCCGAATCTTATCTATCTAGCTCTCTTCGTTTTGTAGTAATTTTGTAGTTCGTTTTGTATTGTATCGTGCTAACTTATTTTCTAACAATCGGGTTCAGAGATTTCCTCTAAACAGATTTTACTCTAAATTTGATACAAATATGTAAAATTTGGGGTAAAGATCACATACTAAATTTCATCTGTCTAGCTGAAAGTGGTTTTGAGTTATTTTTGTCACAGACAGACAGGTGGGCTTTTTCTAAAAAATGTTTTTTAAGCTCGGGGAGATGTGTAGGCCGGGATAGCCTGGTTGGTGGGGCATTGGACTCGCATCCCTAAGTTATGAGCTCGAACCCCGCCGGCGGAAGACTATCCGTGTATGTGCTGGCTGACGCACGTATAAATCTGTTGTAGTCACAAAGCCCTCCATGTCGAGAGTAATACCATTGGGGGTACTGGTTCAGAGATGCTCGTTCTCTGGTTCAGGTCTAAATTACAATCTGTGGAAAAGCGAATGAACTGCGTGAAAGAAGTCAGCCACGTAAAAAGGGTTGTGCTAAGCCCTTTTGGCCTTTATTGGAGCTACTGAAAAAGCAAGAGACGCTCACTCGGCTTAAACTGCAGACAAATAACTATCAGCGGGGTTTTAAAGTGCCATAAGTCACAACAACACAACACAACACAACTGGGAGGTCTGTAACATGGATATTCGTCAAAACATTGAATTCGAATTTTTTGACGATTACTATACTTGCTCTATACTAAGTACACGAGAAAGTAAAAATAAGTGAGTTAAGAATTTTGAAAAATATAATAGAATAAATCTGATTTTTTTTTTCTATAATTTAACATAAAAATAGACACAAAATAGAAATTATCCTACTCGTGACTTTCTATTAATGAAAGTTATGTTTGGTTTAGTGAAACAACCCTATTTCTAATTAAGGGCTTAGAAATTACTTACAGGATATTTTTATCGCAAAGTAATAGTGCGCTTAAAGTGACTCTCGCCTATAGACATATATGTATCTAAGTTCGATTTCCAGTTGCAGTAAGTGAATCCCATAGTCTAAATCATGAATTATGAATAGATAATGGGAAATTCCGGATAAACGCATAAATGAATACTAAATTTAAAAAGTAGATATCTTTTTCTAAAAAATTAGCGCCTTCTTAATTTATTACCCCATGAATTCAAATAATAAACTCACCTACTTCGTATTTTCAATAACTATCCATCGATTGGTGTTGCATTTATTTCTCGGAACTTTCTCACATAGTTACGATCTTCTTGATGTTTAGTAAAGTTGTTATAAATAGTTGTGTGTTATTTGTTATTTACACAAAGCTATCTATTATTTTTACAAAACTGTTATTTACACTCCGCTCCGATGTGAAGAAGTGTCATAAGGACCGAAGTATGGGGTCAAAAAAGTGTTGTAAGGGGAAGTAAGGTACCCTGGCGTCAGACCCAGGATGCGTCTAAGGGACAATGTTTTTATAATTGAACTTATACTAGTATACCTAAAAGGTAGTAAAGTAGGATTTCGTGAAAATTGCCTTCATCGTTTTGATTCTGTGGGTGTTCCACCAAGTGGACTCTTTGATACTAGAGCTTTGAAAAGTGTGACAAAGTGAGCATTGCATTGAGGGAAGGGAAAAAAAACCTCTTTTTAGCTGTGTTTTCCCAACAGTTTGAAAACCAAATTTCACATAATTACAATTTAATGTGAAATCCCAGACCAAATTTGATATATTTAAGTCAACGCTTTTGAGTTATTGTGTTTACATGCCTCTAAAAGCAAAGGCCGGCAGGTGGTCAACTCCTTGTTGACTTTCGGCTCAGCATTTGACATTATAGAGATTAAGTCTGTGTTCTGAATTTTATCAATCTAATTTTCATCATTTTGTAGTTATCATGTTAACTTATATTCGAACTACTGGACAGACAGACTTCCTCTGAACGGATATTGCTCAAAATTTGAAAAAAAAATCTATAACTTGTTCTGAAGACCATATTTCATACGTCAAATCCAAATAAGTTTTGAGTTAACTTTGTCCCACCGGCAGATATAATACCAAAAATGTGTTTTACGGAAGTCTGACTCGTGAAGATTCGTCAAAATCTCAAGTTTGAACTTTTTTTTGACGATTGCAATACTTTCATTATACTTAAAATATGAGCAAGTAAAAAGCTATATATTATAAAGCAAGAAAACCCTGCTGTAGATAATTAGAGAGAGTGATAAAGAAATCCACAAAATTTCAGAGACCCGGAATAAGGGCAAGTCATTTAAAAAAAATTCTAACCCTCTCCCAAAATATTCTTCGAATTAATTTCTTTTTCCCCCGAAAAAAGAGAAAAGCAGAAAAAGAAGGCACTCATGTTCTCTTTCCGTCATAAAGTCCTGCCGCGTGATATGATCAGAACAATGTTCCAGCTGATGGATCAGCTAACTTTATTTGACGACTATGTGCATGTTTTGTAGATAAAAAAAAAATGTTAACGCTTAGAATAAATAGATTAAGATAAAACTAAAAAAAAACATAGAAAACGATTTTTTTTTTTTGCACCAAAAAATTTAGATAAAATTCTACGGAAAAGAATAGGCTTTTGCCTATTCTTTTCCATAGAATTATAGGCATGTCATAGTTAAAAATTATGATCCGCTTGATTTGTAAGGCAATATATTATTAAAAAAGGAAGTTCCATAGTGAATATTAAATTGGAATTCCATTTATAGTTGAATTTATTGGTTTAATAAGCTACTGGAGTTAGGTGTTCCATTTATTGGAACACTGCGACGCAAAAGGTGAAACCTATGATGCCTCTGGAGAGAGCGAACAAATCACATAGAGCACCGGGAATATTGCAACTTAACCACTCGTATATTATATGTGCTTTCTTCTGCGTGCATTCACTCGCGCTGCACGCTTGGTAGTACACGAATACCGAATGGTAACAATTATGTTATCATTCGGTATTCCATATTATGCTAAATTATTTTTTTAAGCAATCATATACTTATTACTCGACAGCATGTACTTATTTTCGCACTCTTCTTTCTTGTAAGCACTGTTTCACAAGCGCAAGTTCTTCAAAGTAAAAAATAAAGTTTTAATAATATTTTCTAATAAAAGTAAATAAGTATACTAAAGTAAATAATAATATTTTCTTACAAATCAAGAAAAGTTTCTATAAGTTTCTTCTTATAGATGCCAACTTTATTCATCTCCAACGAACTCTATCTATATCTATACTTATAATAAATCTCAATGTGTGTGTGTGTGTGTTGGCGCTCTACAGACCAGACCGTTTGACCTACAGCTACCAAATTTGACCCGTGTATACCTTGGAGATCGGGAATGTGCACCTGGGGGTTATTTTTTCGAATTTTTAATTAGAATTTTATTTAAAAATTAAGCGAAATTTTGGCGTGTTTCTGCTATAACTTCCGAAAATATTACCGCACAAAAAAGATTTTTACATCAAGTTAAAGATCAAAAATTTATCTTTTAAATGATACCAATGTTTCAACCTTAAAATTAAATTTCTATTTTTAATGAATTTTTAAATAAATATTTTAACTCTATTTTTCAACAATTATTTTCGTACAAAATAAAAATAAAATTTAAGCTGCACGAGCACGTTTCGCATTCATGGGAAAAAATTAGCTTTTTTCAAAGTGTTGCCATCACATTGATTAAAGCTCCAATAAAAAATAAATTAAATCTTTTTGGAAAAGAAATCTGCAAAAATATAATTTTCGGTACGTGTCTGTAGGAAATGAAACAAATATGAAATATTATTTTTTCTAAAAAATAAATTCAAAAAAAATTATTTTATGCTCTTTTACACTCTCTATATTATTAATCCAATAAATCAGTTTTATTTTAAGGCAAGTTTTGTTTAATTTGAACAGGATATCCATTCAAATCTGGGCCACACAGCTAATTTGTAAACTTTTAGTAAGACACAGATCTGCTAAAATGGTCTAAATGGAAAATGATTATATTTTATGTAACTTGATTCAATAAATGCTCTAATAAATAACGAATTTTTGATTTTACATAAAGCTTCTGCTGTGAAAATCACGATTAACACAATGTTCTTGAAACACTAATATTTTAAATAAAAAGAGTTAATTTCCAATCAACCAAATCAATCACTTAAATTGACTGATTAATGAAAATTTGAATATCGCTATTCAATAAAAAAAGGATAATTTTAGATTTTCCATCGATCGTTTCAAAGAAAATACGCCAATCAACGCGCAGGTTTCTCAAGATTAATTGGCCTAAGATTATGAAAATGTTGAATTTTTCTAAATTTTTAACATTCAAAACTTCATAAATAAGTCTTAGTTGATCGTAGAAAATAGAAACATTCATTCATTTATTTAAAATTTGATGTGTCCAGAATATTTCTCAGAATATAATACCTTATTGCATTAAATTCAGACTTCATAATTTTTGAAATATATTTATAGGCCGGAACAAAATATTATTATTGATTTCATTTCAATCCTTTTGAAAGCAAAACTAAAAACTGAATTTTATGCTGAATCTGAGAAACGTTTGTTGAATTATTCTTTGAGATATTACATAAATTATGAAAAATATTTTGTAGTTCACATAAGACTTAAATACCGAGCAATTCTGTTTGCAATACTCATATTCAATAATAATAATAATTAATTAATAACAATAAAAATGATAAATAAAATAAAACGCTTGGTTTTATTAAATATCTTTATATTAATTGCAATTTCATCATTTCCACTTTAAATTAAAGTTGAAGTTTTACCGGAAATGACAACAAATTAGCAAAATATATATAGTAAATTGAACGAAACGATCTAAACAACAGTATAAATTTGGCATGACTATCAAAATTTGAAGATTAAAAATGTTTTGTTTGAGAATCTATTAAGAGACCAGTTACTTAAAATATTTAATTGAAAATTGTAGCAAGCGGTAATCCTGGCGAACCGGCTGGTCGCCAAAGGCGGCTAGTTAATAATAAAGATGAATGTGTATTTGTGTTCTACAGGTCTGATCATTTGGCTTAGAGCTATCAAATTTGGCACATATGTACTTTGGAGTGTAGAATGTACTCCCCTGAGCAATTTTTGGAAAATATTAATTTACATTTTAATTAAAAACTAAGCGAATTTTTTATTCTTTTCTACTATTACTTCTGAAAATATTATTGAACAATCATGAATTTCACACCGCTTCATAATATAAAAAAATTGTCGTTTCAATAATATCAATTTGATAGTCACTTAAAGTTTTGAGGAAATTTGGCAATTTTTTTAAATTTCCATTTAATTTACAAAAATTTATTAAACTATTGCAGTGAAATTCAAACCGTTTTTCTTGTTTTTTCATCAAATATTTAATGGTGTGATTTTCTTCCGTTATTGAAAATTAAAGAAGAAAGATTCTGTTTAATAGAGATGTGTTTTTATAAGACAAATAAAAAAATAAATATGTCATGCGGCTAGTCTTTTTCGGAATGCTTTATGCGCAAACATATGAAAGATAAATCAGCTTTAATATCTGACAATCTGGAGTAATCATGGACCCTAAGTTATATTTAACCAATTTAATTTAATTTAATCAACATCCTCAGCGAAACAGCTGATCGCAAAGGCGACTATTAAACAATTTTAATAGCATCCAAATCTGTCAGATTTATAAGCTTTCGGCGATGGTCTTTTGGATATTTCGCTTATCGATTAATCCATTGCTGCATGATCAAAAATGTACTGTAAATTACCATTCAATGTTTTTATTTAATCAAGAACCAATCATTTTATCAAATTTGAGGTACAATTTTCATTAACAATACAATCTGTAGAAATTAAGCGATCCGATATCGAATTAATTGCTACCTATTCTATAAAAGTTTAATTATTTACTTACAACTATTTTTGAAAAATTACGATATCAGAATTGTTCTCCAGAATTAAAAACGCTTTGGGGACTTGGTTCGCTGCTTTATACCTTGAGCACAAGATGCCTAATAACATTGTTACGATATCGCCAAGGCATTGTGCATCTTTTATAACATCAAAGAGCATCGTGAGCAAATAGGGTAACAGCATCCAGTTCTTCAACATAATACCAATATTAACTTGTGTGGCCAAACATGTCTCCCATCTCCAATTCAGCCAACATATCACCGGAATTCAGTTTTTGCTGTTTACGGCACAAAAGCATTGAGCACGCATCTAACAAACTCTTTCTCAGTTCTTATAGACATATGGCGCCGCCACTAGAGGGTGCGAATGATAATCTTAATGCCTTAAGCCTTACATTAAGTTGGCGATATTGCCTTTGAAAGCAAGGAATGGCCATTTTCATGGAAGACTTAATCTTGTAATAGACCTCCATACATGCGACGACAGGAAGTGTTTACGCGATGCGAGACTGCTGATTTCATCGGATATGCTCATATAATCCGCGAATTTATGCTTTTGTTCGTACTGAAAGCACTCTGAAAAAACTTCCATTGTGGTGATTGCAGATATTGCATGAGCGCTTAAAGGGAACTTGTTTGTGCCGGATAAGTTATTGATATGGTTGCATATTGATATTTCAAGGCCCAATATGGTGAAATGGGGTAGCAGGTGGGAAATATTGGAGCTTGGTGGATTAGTTAATTGATGAAAACTGGACATAAAAGCTTTTATAAAACAAAAGGAGTGACTGGAATGCTTGAAACAGGATGTTAGTACTTTTAGCCATTTCCCAACTGTTAAAATGATCAGAGCTTTTGCATCTGACTTTTTGAAATATAAAGTAATACATACAATAAAAATATTTAAAAATAAAGGTTTCGTTTCAATTGGGGAAAAATCCGCTTCAAAAATAAGAAATTAATAATAAATAATAATAAATTAATAATAATTTTCTGTAGAAGATAGATTAACTAATATTTAATATTTTGAATTTAATAGATGTTGGCTGAAAAATGAAAATAAGCTATTAATTGTTACTTCTATCTTCTTTAAAATTCAGTAAGAAAAATCAAATAATAAGAAAAAATGCATTGATATCTTGTAAATGGTTAAGGTTAATTGTAACCCTTTTAGAGCCGATTGAAATTAGCATACCTAAGCAATTTGATGAATTCGCAAAGATTTCAGAATAAGTTCATAAAAGCAAAGTAAAAATGTTTGCAAACTTCAAAAAGGGACACATGACAAAAAAAAAAAAAATGGAAAGATAAATTAATGCTAATTGTATTTCAATATTTTTTGAAAAGTAAGCTATCACCTATTAAAAGATATATCGTGGTTGGCACTTTTCACAAGAGTTGCGAACGACAATATATCGCTATCTGACACTTAAGGATTAATAATATTTAAAATATGATACAAAAGAAACGACAAAAGATAAGCTATCAGACATTTTTTTTTCTTTCCTTTTCAAATTTACTTGCAAGTCAATATGGACACTATAAATAAGTATTCATAATACGTCGTTTTTGCGCAACTTAAATAAGGATAATAACAATATTATAAATATAGTGTAGTGACGAAAAATAATTTTTTGTGGTTCTTTCTTTCCTGAATTTCAAACAATAATGATAATAAAAAAAAGAATAAATGTACGTCATTTCTGCACTAAGTGATGAATAATAGATTGAAATCTTTGTGTGACGTCATAGTCACAGGACAAAAATAACTTCACCATTGTGGATGCACCCTTCTTCTGATATTATAATCACAGAACAAAACATTTTGTCACATTGGTTACAAAAGTAACAGCTGCTTTGTTGATGCGTCATTCGTTTGACACCTTGAACTCTGTAATGATGTCATATTTACGTTGGTTACAGTTTACTTATAGTTTTCAGATCAATTAAAAAATATTTTTCTTGTTTCTTGTTTGGTGTATTTTAATAAAATAAAAAAACAGAAATACCAATTTTCTTCAAATATAATTTTCCAGATACTACAAAATAGAATTTTCTATTTGTCTTTAATAAATGATAAGTGAAGTTTTTAAGCCTATAACATGACATAGACAACATTCTTTTAGGTATACAGTTTTTTTTCTCGTTGAAATTTTCATCACTGTGGGCCAATTTTCATGTTCTTTCTCAGAACTTGCATTGGTCGTCTCCGAAATGGTGTCCCCGAAACTTTATCGCATACTTTCAAATCATCTTTCCTTTTTCATAAAATTGTGAACCTTAGAAAAGGCAATGAAAACCATGAGCGCTCACATTTTTATTTTCAGGGTCTCTCATATGAAAGTTTTGAGTTTCGTTAGAGAAAACCGAATATGCCCTTCAATTAGGTTTTTATTTGGAACCGGCACTTTTAAGTTATGTGCATATCTGTGTACAGAGATAGTCAACCCTTTAATAAATTTCATTCAAAATTTGATTGGACCTATACTTTAAATGCTAAATTTGTGTACAAAATTCTATTAATCAAGTTCTTTATGTTTTGTAGCTATGGTAGTCATTTGTATTCAGGAAGAAAAAAAGATTTACTGTGAAAAATTTCCTTTAAATTTTGGAAGATATTTACAAAATTGATGTTAAAACAGCATACGAAATTTTACCTGTCTAAATCTAAGCGATTTTATGTTATAATTTTTGCAGACGAACGTAATTCTGAATTCCAGGGAAGATGAGGATTTTTCAAAATCTCGAGTTGAAATGTTTTAAAGATTGCAATATTTTATCTTTGTATATTTCAAATAATAGGAAATAAAAATGCAGAAGAAATTAATTGTCCTCTTTTTGATTTGACTTGTATGGTTTCTCGAAATACATTAATTATATTCTATAAATCTTTCTGGGAAACCTTCTAGTAACAATAAAAAATCTCTAACTAACTTGTTCCTTTAAAAACAATGCATTTTTAAACTGATTGATTGGTTTCAGCTCACACAAACAGTATCGGATAATTAACTTAATAAAATTACGAAAGATACCTTCTTCCTTTTCACCTTGAAAGCGATTTTTTTAAAAATGATATATGGTTCGGAATAAATTTTGAAACAATTATACTCTCAATCCCATGTTGAGCTATCGAAAAACAGGGCTCAGCAGAAGGAAAAACATTAAAAGAGAATGGCACATTTGCTTCTTGTTTTAGTTGAATTTCTCCGGTGATAATCGTTTGCGCATCAATCAAAATTAAGAAAAAGGGGCGTCGGGAAATCTTTTAAAAACATTAGAACAACCAATAATCCATCCATGCCTTCATCAATAAAATAAACAATTCCTAACCCCCCCCCCCAACTTAGAAATGGATGAAAAAGAAAGATATAAAAATCCCCCATCACAAAATCGTTTCTCTTCCTCTGCTTATTTTTTTTTCTCTTCCTCAATCCCTCAACACCTGCGAAAGTATTTTCAAACGATTTTCAACAACTCTCTCCCTCCCCCACTTCGCTAGCACCCCCTATCCCTGTCACCTCAAATCGCCTGAATGGATCCTACGAACTCAGTATAATTACGGAGATGGAGTAGGCGGATTAATCCGTCTGCTCGATAAATCATCCGGAGGTCGAAGTACGCACTAATTACCAGGTCATTAAGGGTGAACATTCTTCCGCTGCGGAGGAAAGTAGTTCCGTCTTTTACTTCCTTTTTGAAGTGGTTTTAAATTTGGTTATGATGGAATCCTGCTAACTGGTGGCTTTGGCTCCGAGTTCCCCGCTGCATCATAAATGATGTGGAACATTGCTTTGATAGTTTAGGAGAATTCGAAACTTGGTTCTAGTTTTCCAGGACTAATCGTTTTATAAAGACTCGCAGTTTCGGTGGAATAAATGAAGTTTTGTCTGAATCGGTTGTTCAAATCCGTTATGCTTTCAACTTTGCTTTTTGGACTGATAAGATTTAAATACAATTGGTGTACGTTTCAAATGGAAAGTAGACGGGGGGAATTTGAAATTATCATCAGACGATTTTAACGAAACATTTTTGCGTATCTTAATCATCAGACGATTTTAACGAAACATTTTAGCGTATCTTAATCATCAGACGATTTTAATGAAACGCTTTTACTTTCCCTCATGCATAGCATAAAGAAAATATGGTAATAGTCACAAAATCCAATTTCGAGATTTGGACGAATCTTTACGTTTTAAATCTCATTGAGTTTGAAAAACATGTTTTTGGAAGTTGTCTGTCTGACTTTGACAAAGTTAGCTCAAAACCGCTTTCAGCTAGACAATCGAAATTTGGTGCATGGTCTTTACAACAAATTTGTAGATTTCGATCAAAGTTTGCGCTAAATTCGTTCTGAGGAAGTTTGTCTGTCCGCCTGTTCGAAAAGAAGTAAATATGCTTATTACAAAATGAAGCGAACTAATTGGATCAAATTCGCTACACAGATTTAACATCTATAGTGTACACACTAATCAAATTTTGAGACAAATCCAACAAGGGGTTGACCATCTGTCGGTCTCTATTTTCAGAAGTATGTGAACGCAATAACTCAAATTCGTAATGATTTAAATATATGAAATTTAGTATGGGATTTTTTTGGACTAGTGTATAATTTTGTACCAGTTTTCTTTCGGTCGGTTGGGAAAATGCAAATTAAATTTTTGTATACTATTAACCGCATGCCAGGGATAAATTGCCAAAAAACCCCTAAGGATGACATCATATATGCAGTAAAGTGCTAAATTCACGCCAAAGGTAAATATTTCATAACTATTGTAAGCCATTCCATAAAGAACGTTTTTTTGTTGAGATAACACATTTATTAGAGAATGTGTGAGCAAGTTCTGGGGAGACCACTCC
The DNA here is from genome assembly GCA_026543865.1 of Argiope aurantia. Classification (NCBI taxonomy): domain Eukaryota; kingdom Metazoa; phylum Arthropoda; class Arachnida; order Araneae; family Araneidae; genus Argiope; species Argiope aurantia. The sequence continues at coordinate 74,396 of JAPMOR010031791.1, read as the reverse complement.
CACTGATAATGTAGCGTAATCATCAGACGAATTTAATGAAACATTTTTATGTATCTTAATCATCAGACGATTTTAATGAAACATTTTTATGTATTTTATTCTAGAGCCTATTTTAACGAAATATTTTGATGCAACTTATTTATAAAATATATAAAACTATAATTTTGTCAATCAGATTTTTTTTAAAAAAAAATTGCTTCTTAAAGTCCAAAATTGGCATCGTTTGCTATACATACTGTGCGATACTCCGACCTAGCCAAAAGCCAGGAAACCTGATGGGGCCGCCGAAGAGCAACCCTACCTAGCACGAAGGAATAAACTACACTTGATGACATTGGTCCCATGAAAATGAGGAAGAACCTCTAGAGAAAACGCAGATACAGTAAAGAATATACAGAAAAGATATTTTGGTACAGAAAAGAAAAGGAAAAAAAATTACATTTTACATTACATATTAAGTTGCTATCGAGTCATGTTAAGGCATTGTTTGCTATGGTTTAAAATTTCGAAGTTTGTTAATAAATAACCTTTACGCAGTATCAAATTGGGGTGAAATTTCTACAAAATAGAGAAAGTAAAACAATTATCATTTATTCATGTAACTAAGAAATATTCAGGGTATTTTGGTGGAAAAACTTTTTTATTGCTTTTTCTTCTCTTTGGCAACTTTGCTTCGTTTAAGATAGTGTTCAAAACTTTCGAATTAAATAGTTCCAATTATTTTAAATATTATCAATATTTCTTGTTCCTTACTGATTCGAACAGTGAACGTTTAGATGAACCTTCTTAGATATATCTAAAATTGTTCATAGAATGTGTCTGACACTGGACTTCAAATTTTTTTGAATTGTTACCATATGTTAATATTTTGATTATTTTTATTAGAATTGCTTAGAACATAGGTTAAGCACACCTTTGAATAAAAATACCAATTTTTTTATTTTTTCAAGTCAGTAAGAAACTAAGTAAATTGGATTCATGTTGTCATACGTTTAGCATTCTTTAAACCTGGCAGAAATGGAAGATTTAAAAAGTTCGTTTTTTTACGCTCTTTTCATGGAATTCGTAGGATAATTATCATATTTAAACGACAACTATAAAAATGTTGGGAAACAAAAGAAATTCCGTTAAATCAAAATTAATAAAAATTTCAATAATTTAACTTTTTGCAATTCCCGACTTTCAATTTTGTTATGGTTTTTATATACTCAAAAATGGTTCTATCGATGGTAAAATATGATTCACAGCAGGGCAGTATAGATACTTTATTTCATTTAAACTTACAGGATAATTCATTATGTAGTGGAATAATGAGATAATTATAGTTTCTGGAGCCTCTCATTTGGAATCCGCAACATCAAGGCCATAAATATTGGATCCATTTTTATGATGTTAGGCCAATGAATTCAAATCAGCTTAAGTATTGAGTGCTCCTTAAATGTACTACAAAAGAAGAAAGTCTGATGTCTACTTTCCACAAATTGGCAATGGAAGTTAGAAACAATGCAAGAATTGAAGCTGGAATTAATGAGAATTACGAGACCAGAATGGTTTACATACAAAAAAAAAAGTATTTTTCATTCCATTCCTCGTCACTTTCTGAATCATGCATTTCATTGATTCTTATTGAAAATCATTTCCCAAATATTAAAAAAAAATTAAAGAAACGGAAGAAATTAATCATTTGTAGGACGTCGGAAACTGGTGTGTGGCGAGAAGCATTTTACACTAGACTACGCGTCATAAGAACAGTACCACAGATCGAATTCTGGATAACCAGAAATGCTAGGAAAGACGGCAAAATACGCCTTACGCAAGTCGCACCAGGACATTGGTAACAAGGCTTTAAATCTCATTTCAAACATGCAAATACAGATTCTTATGCGAATAAGATGGATGAGCCATTTACAGCTTCAGATATCAATAGTATTCTTCACCATCTCTAAACTCCAATTTCTCACCCGTATTCCGATATAAAACTTGTTTCATTTGATCCGTTCTTTAATATCTTGCCTTATTTAGTAATCGCTCAGGATTCACTGATATTTGTCCATATGAATGTGATATTATGCACAAATAATTTTAATCCATTTTGGTTTATCAAATTACACCCAATATAAATTAATAATTTTGCGTAATAATAGGAAGTATTTTCTTGATGAATCTGAAAGAATTAGCTAATATGCTTAAAGTACGACCAAACCACGCACATGTTTGTCTAACAACGGAACCTTACTGGCCTCTTCTATTTACCAACGAAACTGAAAGCCGCATTAAAGCGTTTCCTAAGCCTATTCATGCCGGAAACGGAACAAGTAGAGTTCCTCTATTTGCCAAGTACATAATGCCTTTCTCCCCTCATTGCTTTCTAAGAAAATTCATTACTTTCACGAAGCGGATAATACCTACAAAATGGGCCTACACCTCCTGCCCCTCCTTGATTCTCATTTGTATTCCCCCCTCTTCCTATCTCAGGTTGGTATCTTCCCTGCCGTCGAAGAGAGATTTAACCGTCCAGGGATTATATGCACCCTCCGCTCGTGAATAGCCTTTAATTTGGCAAGGAGGAACCCTCCCCCTTCTACACAAACAGAATCTTCTTACATCTAGAAGTTGATACAGCAAATGGCACACAGTTCCTTTGATGCCATTTCTTATTCTGTATCTGCCTAACATGAAGCTTGATACTTCTGTAACCATTATCTTCTGTATTTTTCTTTTTCCTCTGTGAATGTCTTTGTCGATACACAATGGCAAATAAATATGGTTTTCAAATGGCAAATAAATATCTTTTCAAGTAATGATGGGTCTCTTCCACGTGAAAATTCAGGTTCACATTTTGCATGTTGTTTAATTAAAACTATCTTTGAAGATAGAATTGGATTCAACCTTTGCTCATGAATATCTTTCAACTTAGTTAGCAAGAATGCTTTTTTGTTCAAACAGAATCTTCTTACATCAAGAAGTTGATGCAGCAAATGGCACACAGTTCATTTGTTGCCATTTCTTATTCTGCTTCTGCTTACCGCGATGCTTGATACTTCTGTAACCATTCTCTTCTGTATATTTCTTGTTATCTTTGTATGTAAATATACAATGGCAGACAAGTATGGTCAGCCAGATGAAATATATAATTTGTTTAAATTAGCATCTTGTGATGTATATGATGGATTTCTACAGCGTGGAAATTTAGGTCTACATGCTAGTAAGATGTGAATGTTTACTAGATATTATTTCATCAAAATACCATGTGTGGTTGTGTCTGCCTACCATGATTTACTACTTCTATAACCATCATCTCCTGTATATTTCCTTTTCTTCTATCAATGCCTATGTGAATACACAATGGCAGAAAAATATGCCCATCAAGATGATGTCTAAAGTTTGTTTAAATTATTATCTTGTGACGAATAGGATGGATTTCTTCCAAGTGGAAGGTTATGTTCACATTCTAGTATAATGTGAAGGTTTAGACATTATTTCATTAAAATAATCTTTGAAGGTGGGTAGAATTGTATTCAACTCTTGTTCCTGAATAACTTCCATTAGAAGGAAGTCGTCTTTACTCAAATAAAATTTTTCTACATCTGGAAACTGATACAGTAAATGGCGCACAGTTCCTTTGGTGCCATTTTGTCTTTAATGTCTGCTTACATGATGTTTGATATTTCATAGCCATTTTCTTCTGTACATTTCTTTTTATTCAGTGGATATATTTGTCGATAAACAATGGAGATAAATATGGTCGGCAAGATTAAATCTATAATTTCTTTGAATTATAATCTTTTGATGTTGATGATGGGTTTCTTCCATGTGGAAGTTTACACTCGCATCCTAATATGACGTAAATTTTTTCTAGACATTATTTGATTAATTTAATATTTGAAGACAGAATTAGAATAAACTTTTGTTTATGGATATTTTTCAATTAAGTTAGCAGTAGTACTTTCATCAAACAGAATTTTCCTACATCTACTGTTGGATCAACTATTTCGATTATGTTCCTTTGATATTGTTGCATTTTATCTGTTTGTCATGCTTCTCAGATTTTATTTTTATATTCACTATCATTTATGTTTTGTAATTATGGCACTTGCCACGGACAAGCCCCGCCGTCAGAGACAGCCGAGTTTAAGCCTGAGGGGGTGCGTCTCTTGTTTCTATAGTAGCGCCAACTAGGGCCAAGAGAACGACTTAGCTACTCACACATCACTCATTCGCTTGCACAACCCCTTTTTACAGGAGGGCACATTCACACATCTCACAGATAGAATAACGAAAGAACAACCATGCCCAAACCGGGACTCGAACCCGGGACGCCCAGATCACGAGGAAGACGCGCTACCCCTATGCCAGGACGCCGGCATCATTTATGTAAATTGTTCTAGACTTATAAAGTCTTTGTAATCTTTGTTTGTCTATACGGATATACATAAAAAAATAATGGTTAATAAATCTGTATGTATATTTCTATAAACTGAAAGTCAAGAGCTTCTTATAATATCAAGATCTCCTGATGTAGGAAAGAGTTTTAATAGCACAGATATTTAAATCCAGATCAAAGAATACTGCTAGGGATATTTTTTGGTGAAAACAAACTTGGACGATGGATTTATATTCAAATTTGTACTTGAGATTTATATTCAAATTTGTACATGAATATTCGATTTCGAATTAAAAACACTTTCTCTTTATTTGAACAGCACTTTCTTACATTCAAAGTTGGTAAAGTAAATACCTGAGTGTTTCTGTGATACTATTTCATTTGTTTCTGATATTCCCTGATTTTTTTCTATTTACATTTTACCTATTCCCTTTTATATCTATAAGCATATACTAATATTAATTGCTAAAGTATAACTACAATCGATGAAATTAGATTTTTTTTCATTATTATCTTATGGAATAGTTGATTGTCTTTTGTGAAGCAAATTTTTAGTTTCAATTTAAAAATAACATGAGGAAATTCCAGACTTTTTTTTAGTTAAGTAATCTGACAGGACATTTAAGTTGGGTTTTTTTCTTCACTTATTTGTACGCCATGAATGCCCATCAAATGGAATTCTGAACTTCAACTTCTTTTTTGTTCATACCGGATTCTTTGGATATTTCTGTGGAGACAAAAATATACGCGCTGTTCTATATATTTCTGTCTATGTATTTTGGATAACATTCAATGATGGGTAAATCGTCCATCTATCTTTAATTACAATTTTAATTAAAAGTTACACAGAATTTTGCTGTTTTACAGAGACAATTTCAGAAAATATTATTTCACTCAAAGTTTTACATCGTTCCCAAGTTTTTGAAAAAATTTTAATGATATTAATTTAAAAATCATGCAAAATTTTCCTAAATTAGAGTAACTTAAAAAATTTTTTTAAATAAAATTTATAATAATATATTACAATCATGCCCTGAAATATTTAATTGCGTGATTTTCTTCTAATGCTGGAAGTTAAAAAAGCACTTTAATATATAATTAGTTTATAAAATAGATAGAAAAGTGGTGATATAGTACAATTAGGTGATATTAGTACAATTAGGTGATATAGTACAATATCACCTAATTTTGAAGATAGATGAACCGAATATTAATGTTTTATAGCACAATGATGTTATAAGATTTTCTCCATCAGAAAGGTTTATGAACACAATGATGAGGACATATCCAAGACAATAAAATAACACTGTTCTAAAGTCACAGTTTATCAGAATCATAGACATAAAGTTATATCTCAACGGTTCATCTAAAATCAAGTTTAACAAAAATTCCCGACAAACCAACTGGTTGCCTGAAGCGACTAGTATTATATATATATATCATTGTAGCAGTTGCATAACTCTATCTTCTCTTTTGGATAAAAAATAGAGATACCTGATTACTTACGCATCCCATGGGGCATTGCGATTGTTATTATAATAAGATGAAATGCTGTTCTGTTAAGGTGAGCTCGTGTTAATGTCTTGTCTTTCGTGTTTGTGTATGTTTTGTGTGAAATGTAATCACTAATGAAATGTTCCTGAAAATATACGTCCTGTTGCTTCCACTCGACGGATCATAATGATCTTCATTCCACCACAACATAATAAATGCCTGAGGAAGATCTTAATGTTTACTTCATTCCAAAATCATTAACATCGACATGTAGGGTTTTATTTTTCTTTCACACACTCCTATCACCCTTCTGAAAATGCACGATTGTTGGTGAAGTCAACCCGACAAAGAAGTAGGTTAGAAAAAAAATTGAGAAACAGAGGATCAATAATATTATAGGGAATCAATAATATGAATGAATATTATTGATTTCTTGTAATAATAAAAATATCACTGAATTGAGAGTTTCAAAGATATTCTCACTGGATGCTGAATGGATGTCAAGTCAACAATCTCCAACTTTTGTGATCAATTCACGATTTGCTACTGTGACAACAAAATAAAAGTTCTGGAAAATGCAAGAATTTGTTAAGTCTATTTGGAGTAGACAACCGCTTATTCTAGAAAATTCCATACACTGTTGAGAACTAAAACAAAATGACTGTTGTGTCATTGGAATGTTGATCGCAGAGTGAACTCTCTAGTTCTCACCTTCAGGGTTTTTACTATTTACTGATTCACTGTATATTTGTGCTGTTAATTTATGTAAGTGCTGTTCTTTGTGTCAGCGTCAGCTTTATTTTTGCTACTTGTACGTCATGTCTCTTATGGAATAAAATGCCATTATCAGTAACCAAGCTCTTAGGACATTTTACACCGGACACCCACCAGATGGTGTCCATAATGATATACAAGAAATTCACGAAATCTTTTTTTTTTCAGTATGTTTCGTGTAAAAAGTACACTTTTTAATTCTTTGATTGTAATTATCGAAAAACTTAATGTGTTAGTGGATTTTTAATGCATCTTTATACTTATTTAGGATCATTATCAAATTATTCTGGAGAGAAATATTAGAATCAACCATAATTAACTTGAGTAAATGAGAGCCAAATTCCTTTCATTGAATATTCCTACATATATATTATTCTTCAAAAATCGTTGAATATTAACATTACTCTTATTCTGTTATGATCAACTAAGTCAACCGTACTTCCATTTATTTTCACCAATTCTTTCAGATGAATTCAGGTCGTTTATATGAAAAATAATGAAAAGTCTAGTTTCAAAGGCATAACTCATTAGACCTCACTTTCTGCATCGGAATCTTCCATTAGGTTCTTCAAGTATATCATTAACGAATCAGATTAATAGTCAGCCTAATGATGCCGTTACGATGCATTAGCTTTCAACTAACAAGTCTCGGAAGTTAATTACTTTGAAATATACTTATATTACTTTAATAACCCCAAAGATGGAGTGATTAATACTGCCAATTACTCTTGAATATCAGATGCAGGTAATAAGTAAATATTTAAAAAAAATCAGCACTCATTTCTCGGGAATTTCGCGTATTAATTATTCTTTTAACTATTTGTGTGGAAAGTTAATCAACTTTTGCTCAGAAAGTTTTGACTTAGAATTTGCTTCAAATGACTGATGACTATCCCAATTCTTTATCAAACAATGTTTTTCATATGCAGATCATACTGTGCTTTCAGATAGTATTAATATTTGTAAAATAATGACATTTTTGCATATTTTAAGATTATTTGGATTGAATTAAATGATACAGATGTGATAAAAGTTCTAGAGAAATACACCAGCATGTAGTAATTATATAGTATTTACAGCATACTGAAATAAAGCCTCTAGTCATATTCTAAATTATTACAACCAAAAAAAGAAATATTTAATTTTGTTAATATTTATTAATATTTTTAAATTAATTTCGAATAAAAGTTCTAGAGAAATACACCAGCATGTAGTAATTATATAGTATTTACAGCATACTGAAATAAAGCCTCTAGTCATATTCTAAATTATTGCAACCAAAAAAAGAAAAATTTAATTTTCTCAATATTTATTAATATTTTTAAATTAATTTCGAATTCCAATTATATAATTTCGATATTTATGAGTATAAAGTAATTGTATATGGGTATATTTCATTATGAACTTACTTATTAAGCGTGCATAAATCCTATCAAAGAGCCCTTTCAAGTGATTCGCACTCCAATGACAGACTGCGAAAAATGTAAAAGTTCATTTTCCGCATACATTGTATTAAGTTTTTTATTTTAAGTATTTAAGATTGATAAAGAAGAATATGATGAAATATTCTAAAGATTTTTGGAACTCTCGGAAACGTGGTCCTATTTAGTTTTCCTGAAATTTCCAGAACAAAGGTAAGGATTTTTTAGGAAAGTGTAGCGTATTGTTATGAGCGAGGATAGAACCTGGGACCTTGTGGTTCGCAGGCGAGTAACAAGACCACAATACAAAATCAATTGCCCGTGTTTCGTAGCTGTTATTTGGCGTATAAGCTTTTTACCACAAAGGTAAGGATTACAGGAAGAGATTCAGTTATTCCTCTCCTTTCCCCAATCACTTAGGCGGATTATAGTGATCAAACACCTGTTAAGGGGAGGTAAAACAAACAAAGACTGGTATTAGATTTTGGATTTATTAATTGATTAATAAATAACTAACAACTGTCGCGATTACAACTATGATCATGCAGTGCTGTTCGTTGTACAACGACGATTCCAACCACTGAATCTGGAATATTTTTTAAATAATTTTCTTTTATACTGCCATCATATGGATCATTTTTGTTCCAATTTCTTCTGATGGTGAAGAGAAACAGGCAGTACTGGTTCAGTTGATTGATTTGTATTAAGTGATTCGGGTATCTACTCTATAATTTTGGAGCATATAATGCTTTCATATTTCTACATTTTTTTTATCATTCATTTCGTTTTTGAGTTATATTGTTACTTACATTTATTATGTATAGTAATAATAAAGTTAACTGTATGTATGTCTGCTTTTTGCGTGCTTGCGTGTGTGGGGGGATGCATTTCAGGACAATACTGGTCCCGTTGATCAATCTGGACCAAACTATGAAGGCTGTGTAAAATTTCGGACCAAGCAAAACATACAACATTCGCATTTCTCATTTTTCTCGCTCATTTTGATTTTGAATTATATTATTTTCTACAAATATTATTTTTATTAATAATAAAAATAAATGTCTGTCTGTGAGTATGTGTATGTTGATGCTCTACAGGTACATCAATTTGACCTATAGCTGCCAAATTTGTATTAGATATGCTTTTGAGGATGTAAAAGTGCATCTTAAAACTGTTTTTTGCAAATTTGAATCATAATTTTATTTAAATAAAAACTAAACCATTATTTAGTTTTTTTCACTTTAATTTCTGAAAATATTATTGGTAAACGCTGATTTTTACACCATTTTAAAATCTAAAAAAAATTGTTTTTTAATCCTCTTATTCTTAAGATCATTTGGTTTCAGGTACTTCAGAATGCTGAAACGACCAAGTTTCTTTTTCAAAGATAAAGAAACCCTCTCTCGTTTAAAACTTGAAATAACATCCAATATTAAGTGTTTGATATATTAGAAAAGACCTCGCATTATAATTATTTAATGATCAACTCCGTAATCGCTGTTTATTAATCAATTTAAGACCTTGGACATCATACTTTGAGATTTTTGAAAACGCTCCCTGCCTCCTAAACCCATCTGAGCGAGCATCTCTGCCGAACTAAGCTCCCGCCATGGATATTCAATCAATTATACTTAAGAAAAGTAGAAAGAAATTTCGCAAAGATGTGACGGCATTATGAGAGTTCGGGGTAGTTTTGTTGAACAAGGGTTTGGGCCTTTGAATGCTTATAAAGTTAAGGTACCAATTTAAGCATAAAAAAGTTATTCAGAATTTTTGCACTTTTTTTAAAATTTCTATTTTTATTTAGTCATTGCCAAATTTTCAACATTATATTACAATGTTCTGGAATTCAAACCATTTTCGATGCTTCATCAAATATTTAATTGTACGATTTGACTCCACTTTGAAAGTTTAAAAGAGATTTTGTTTAAAATCTGTGTAGTTAATGAAACAAATAAAAAAAGGGCAATTAGTATTTTCAATACCGTGGGAAAGACAAAATATACTAACCCTAACAGTTACATGACTAATAGAAATTTAACTAAAATTACATATAACCACCAACCAAGACAGACAAATGACCGCCAAAGGTGACTAATATATTATATAAAAACAGTCTTCTCTTCAAAACATTCTATCTAAAATTTCATATAGAGTTAGTGTTTACATAAGAGCCACATACCATCATCTGGATCGTAGCGTTTTATGATTGCTAGGCTCCTATAAAGACAACGGACCCCTTAAACGATTCTCTCTGAAATTTCGAATGACAATCTGAATTCTATCTGAATAATCTATTTTACTCTGCTGTTCATCCATAGTGATGACATGCAAGATTTGAAAATAAAGCCATTAATTACAAAAATGTGTTTTTGGAATTCAAGAAGGTTTTAAAATGGGCCATTCTTAAAGAGCTTAAGGTAAATTTTTGACAATTCCCATATATTTTTTTTGCAAACTTCATATACAAGAAAATAAAAATGAGTCACTTCGATTATTTGCGAATACTTGAAGTCCAAACGATATGCTTTCGAAAATATTTTATATCTTCCTTTTTTACAATAACAGCAAGGAAAAAAAACTAAACTGAAATCATTGTGAATGCCTTTTATCTTACAAAAAAAGGCACCTTATGTTTGTGACAGAAACTTAAAGTATATATTTAACAAAAAAAAAAAACTTTAGCAACAAGCAAATCTTCTTCAATAATACTTGTGAAAGTGCATTTTTAAGCAAATGCATTAGTCCACCTCTCTTCATACAACAAATAAAAATAGCTTCCATAGGAAAGATATTTTTTAAAAAACACGATGATCGGATGCGAGAGTAACTTTTCAACGCAATTCATAATCTGATAGTTCACGAACGTACTCCAGGCTTCTTCTTTCAATAATATAAAAGGTTATTAAAAAAGGGGGGGGGGGGAATAAAAGGAGTAGAAAATTTTACCTACATTCAGAAACATACTGGCTCTTCTTTCTCGAGGAGAAAGAAAAATCCTCCTCCTTTAAAGAATCAAAAGTTTAATCACTCGAACATAACAATAACGGGGGACGTCAGAAATTCCATTAAAATGGCCGACAGTTTTGAGAAAAAAATATAATAGATATATCCAGAAAATTAAAATTCCCTGAAAATAGCGTATTAAGAAAGGACATTTCTCATCGCTTCACTCAGGAGCGTGCTTTTCTTTTTTTGCGATCATAAATTCATCTTTAAAATAAAATGCGACTTTTATGCGCGCCTCGTCATGGTAATTATTTTTTTGTAATTATGTTTACCTCCCTACTTCATAATAGATTCCAAAAAGAATTTTTTTTTTTGAAACTTTGTTGTTCGATACAGATGACGCTTAGCAACATATTCCTTGACACCTATAAAAGTTTTAACAGCCTTAAAATGTTTACACTTCATAAAGTGCTGAAAAAAAAAATCAAAAAGTTAAGCCAGCTGCGTTTTATACCTTGTTTCTTAGAAGTTAATACGAAAGTTGTAATTAGTTCGTGCCTGGCGTGACTGAGGTTCATGGATTTCTTTTGGTTAGTAATGGATAGTAATAAATTTTACTCTTTAGAAGAATATCGCTACTTAATGGCCACAAGATTACAACTTTTTCTTAGCCATTTTTAATTTGGTCGATTATGATAGTTTTAAAAACTTTTGAGAGGCTCTTATCGGTAAGGAAACTGAAAAGCCAAGATGTGCTGATACAGTTATTTATATGCACTTAAATTAATAGAAGCCATTTAGAAAAACGAATGGAAACATTCTTCCCCGTGTTCCTCACACACTAACAAAATATGGGGAGCATTGTGCTTTCTACTAATATAGTGAGTCTTTCCAAAACTTTCTCGCATCTCTTAAATAATGGGTTAATTTACCCAAGAAAGGCTTTTATGCCCATAAAATCGATACTAAACTTGAATAGAGGTATTTATCCATTTTTTGTACCATAAAGGCAGTGAATGCCCCCAAGTGCTCATTTTTTTATTTTCAGAGATCATCCTTGAGAATTGAGTGTTTTATAGTATAGTAAAGAAAACTGTCAATTCCGTAGAAATAGTTACTCAATATTTATTTTTATATCTTGCGATCGTTGGCGATACAACAAATACCAAAACATCCAATTTATTTTCTCTTCATTTTCTCGACCAATCGAAACCAAACTTTATCTTAGAGCTACTTTATAGTCACTTATTAAATTCCATTTACTGAAGTCATTAATTTTTAGTTAGTGTATTTAAATACCTGAAAACGTTCAAACCGACAGACCATCATTCCCTTGTCACATTTGCTCAAAATTAGTTAAGTTATAACCAAACTATGTCACATAATGAAAGTGCATGACAAAGTCAGAAAAAAACATTATCCTCAATCTATAATCTTTCCTCGCGTTATTCATAAAAAATCCTTTTTAAAGTTTTCCTGGTTGTATTTCAATAAATTAATTCAAGTCATTAAACGTACTAAAAAACTAGGCCAAGTTTTCATTTTTGAAAAGAAAAAAACATTTAGTAACATTTTTTTTTGCGTTGTACGCATTAAAATTCATCCGTATGATGTCTCGAGTCGTCCCTAGGTGGCTGAACAATATTGTACAATGTTGTGCGATATTATATTATTCAATATTCAACGATATTATACAATATTGCGAATATAATTCAATATCATATAATGTTATACAAATAGTCTACTGCGGTCGTTTACAAAATTTAAGAATGCGTCCGTGATATAGAAAGTTTCAATTTCGCCATATCATCGAAATGTCATGAAACATGAAGTCGAAAACGCATATAGGAGGCTCTACAGTGAATTAAATTCTATCAAATGGAAGATAATTGTGCGGTTCTGGGTAAATCAAAATGGATGTCCCAATTTTATAGGTGCATTATGCAAAATGTAAGAAATGTAAACATTAAAAAATATGTAAGCAAATTTTGAATGTGCTTTACGTAAATGTTCGATATTGCTCTTTTTGTTAAATTGCATATATAAAGACTGAAACTAATTCTTGCCAAACCTTTCACAATATGTCTGTATGCTATTTTTTCCTATGGGGTTCGTTAAATATCGCATGTATGTGCCCCCAGATTCAATGACCATGGCTGATTTGTAAACCCTTATAACAGCAGTATTAATACATACACGCTGTACAAAATTGGACATTAAGTGCATTTCAGATTTGATGCATGCCGTAAACAAAAGAAATGCATACCGAGCATTTAAGAGGAGTATATTTAAAACTTGTTTATGTTACCTCTTCATGAATGTACATTTTTAATAGCACTTTTCTTACATTTTGCGTAGTGCAGCTTTGAAACTGGTGCATCCATTTTAACTTACCTTGTATATAAATTATGCATATTGAAAGGAATACATTAACAATAGCACAACTACTCAGTTATTTTTTTTAATTAGCAGGACAGGTTTGTCCACAATATGATAGATCCCATGATGGCTTTTAGGACACAGTGACAACAATAAAACTTCAAAGTGTGCAGGGGATTTACGTTCAAAAGAGATGCGCACTTTGCTTTATCGTTGTTATTGCAATTGGTTGTTGTGCTATTACACACATTAAACTAAATATATACTGTGCATTTTTATATGGCGCATACTTTTTTATATAATTAATTTATTCACATGATATCTGTTTTACGTTTTGCATTTTTTCTTCCATGTTCTAATGCAAAACTTACAGTAATTCTATTGGAAAATTGCCTCGAATGGTTTCTGTACACCTGAAATATTCTTAAATTATTATAAATAATCTTTAGAGATATTCGGGAGATCTGCTATATTTGTGGATTTGATTCATGTTGTGTCTGTTCAAGGTCCTCACTTTAGAGTACGATAACAGGTTAAAGAGATGAATGGGCATCATCTGCGTTATCTGATCTTGACTCAAAATACTCATTACTCATCAATTAAAAATGATTCGAAAATAGAGCCAGAAGAGTTTTGGTCAAAATTTTCAAAAGAATATTTAAAAGAAAAATTGGAAATCTGTTATCGTATATTTCAAGTTATCATGTGAGAATATTTTTTTTCCAAATCTTATCGAGTTCAGAAGTTTTATTTTCGAGGCCAGAATTAAACAATTTAAACGGGTTAGAAATAACCACGTGACTATCAGACTACGCATGCGTCAATATTTAAAAAACGATTTTTTTTTTTTAAATCTCAAATTCGTTCAAGTTCCAAAACTTTTTCTCGAGCCCTGATTTTTTTTTTTTCGGGAGGAATGATCTTGGAATGATCACTTGACGTATTGCGCAATCGTCAATTTTTAGACAAGCGTTGTTCCCCCCCCCCCATCTCAAAATCGTTTTTCCCCCTCTCCAAAACCTTTCTGCTAGCTAGAAAAATTAAAAATGAATTTTTTAAAAAAAAATAATATTATATAATGTCATTCGATACTCTCCTTGTTTTTTTTAGTTGATTCCCGTTTTCTTTGTGCTTCTTCGACCAATAACTTTTTATGACCCATGCGCTTTATTTTCTGTCTACACATTTTGAGGTTTCAAAAACCCCAAACCAAAACAACATCATGTTCTCCAATGATAATCAAAGTTTTGGTGAAAAGTATTTCCATACTTGCGATCTTTGTTTAAATTATTATCATATAATTGGAGAGAAAAATGTTTCTGAGAAGATGGCATCCAAAAAACAGAATACACTAAACATAATTATTTTCTACAATGCTAGGTAAAGACAGCATAAAAAATGCATGAATTAACAAAAAGAAAAAGATTCATGAAGAGGGGGGGGCAGCAATAATAAGTTATAACTAACGAAAAAAGTCTTAATGTATACTTTTTAATTGCTAAGAAGTTGGGTACAATGGGAAGAAGGCAAATAACGCTTTGAGCAAAATGTAAGATCTATCTTTCCGATATATTAGTAACGTATGGGGAGGAACAGAGACATTACTTTGTGATTAACGAAGATAGAAAGATAAATTATTTTCTTTCTTGAGAAATAATTTAATATCTTAGAAATGAAAGCTATTGGACAAATGATTTAACCTCGAAAAATGAAATGAAAGAATTTATTTCAACATCTAATATAGAGAAATATGCAATCTTTTTCTTGTATATCACTTTTTAACACTTCTGCGTGATATTTAGGAAATGGTTTTAGAGTTGATAGATTTGTTAGACCCTTTCTGTCAACCTTAAATAAAATAAAACACGTATTTGTTGCATTGTGTTAACTTGTCGATACTTTTGCATTAATACAATAATGATAAATTCTGTCTTTAACCATTGAGGAGAAAAGCATAACTGAACAACGTTCACTTAAAATTAACAACGTTTATAATTAGTCATATTGCGGAATTGTGACATGTGAATTATTGTTAAGGCAGGTGACTACATTGAAATGTTTTTCTTTTGTGTGAAATGTGATTTTTATTTAATATCCTTGAATAACGGGGGGGGGGACCTCGTAATTGAAGATGAGAAGCTTCGGGCATGGTGGTTGGTTCTCGCTGCCCTTGTGGGTACGCGAAAAGTTGGAGGTCTGGCTCCTTCCATCATTGACGGGACGTAATTCCTTAGGGAAGAGTTGTACCGTGGCCAGTTAGTTTCCACCAGGATTTCTGTTGCTGCGGTCTGGTCATTCAAGTTTTTCCATGTGCCTTCGTGCGGGTCGGAGTAGCAATCTATAATTATTTAATATTCGTAACTCCAACTGGGAGGCACCTCAAAAAGGAAGATAAGAAGCTTCAGTAGGGTGGTTGGTTCTCGCCACCCTGGTAATTACAGAAAGAAGTGGGGTTGACTACCTCCCATCTATGACAGGACGTACTTTCCAAGGGAAGGGTTGTACCGAGGCCGATGACAGTTCTTAGGACTCAACCATATTTCCTGGTGATCCTATCATTCTGTTATATCCATGTGCCTTAGGGCGGGGGATCGGAGAATTCAATTTGCTATTTAATATTCTTAATATTTGAATAGTATAAACTGTTTGAATTTTGTTCCTGATGTACATTTTTTGTGAAGTTGCAGTGACTTTTTTTTATGCACTTATATGTATTTGCGAAATATGTGCATTAATATACGCTTTAATTCCATTTTCTCAAATTCTAATCTTTGGTAGAATTTTCTTAAAATAAACATCTTAATATTCATAATGCATCTATTTTGTTCAAATTTATGATTTCACAATACGTATTACAATTTATAAACCAGAGAAAAATAATCTAGTCATTTAGAAATATCCTATAGTTCTTTTTAAAGTTTCACAAAACGAAAAAATGTTAAAATGTTTATTACTTATTACTCAAAGCCTAATATTTAAAAAAAAATAGAAATAAAGCTTTTTTTTTTGTACTAGAACTATATAATATGTCTTAAGCTATCTGCAAATTTTTAAGCAAATCTTTTTAAAGATCTTTTAGTTTAAAGATTTCTGATTTATACCTCTTTTTAGCCAGAAAATACCTTTTTCCCAATTGTTAAGACTTTTGCAATTTAACCAGCTTATTGTGGTTTCGTACAGCGTTTTCCAAAAAAAAAAACGCATTCCGAATGTAGTCATATATTTTAATAAACTTTTCTTTCAAGTAAATTACGCTTATACCTTTTTACTTAAAAACGTAATTATTTAAGACATAATTTCTTCTTGGCGATAAAGATGCCTTTTGAAGTTACCATAAGCTATGGAGTTGAAAGTGCTTATATATTTATATATAATTTATATAATTTAATATCTTATATCTTATATAATATATTATATTATATATATCTTATATAATATCTTATATAATTTAATATATATATTTTATCACATATCTTTGACTGAGAATACACACGTAAATGATGAAATATTTAAGTTGAACTCTGTTTGATGTAACAGTTGAATTTATCGATAATATGAAAAATAAAAAAGAATCAATGTGGAAAACACAGAAACAATTCTTAGTAATTGTTGCATTACGTTGCCTTTTTGAATTGATGATTTGGCATTTTTGCAAACATGTAGAGACAGACTAAATTCTAACCTATATCTATCTATTGAGATAAAAATGTACTTGTCGGAGTAAAATTTTCTTACGGAATTTAACATCTAGCAGTTTCACTTAGTGATAATTGAAAGCTTCATAATTTTAATTATTTTTCAGAAATTATGCAATATTCTTTAAATTTTAAATACCGTAAATAACTTAAAAAATATTTTGTATTTATATAAATATTTGTATTTTGTATTTACATCAAGGCTATCCAATTACTAGTGTTACGAAAATCAGATTCCGTTAAAATTCGAACGACTGGTTCGCTTGTAGTGGGTATATGGTGACACAGTTAACAGGCTTGAATAAAAAATAATGACGTTTACTAACACGAAGAGACGAATGCGGAGCAGCACACTTAGAACCAACAAACATTTTGGTTGGTAAATATCATTGTAATACCTCGGCGAACACTTGTTCTATAGTTGCGAAAGAAAGGGCATCAAAGGGTTTAGCAAATCCCCCCTCACATGGGAACGATCGCTACCCAGATGATTTTCGTCTTATTACAGAGAAAACCCAGAAAGAAATGGGATACAAATGTTATTGACGGATGCAGAACGAAAAGCAGCAACTTTCTTGTTATATTTCCATCAGAGGCACACCTCCGGGAAAAATCGAATAAAAGAATTTTTCACAACACAACCACCTTGTTTCATTCGTGGATATGGTTCGCTGGGGAATCTAAATCCCTTGTACCGTTTCTGCTGGAAATGACCCTTCTGGGCTTCGGCCTCATTAAAGTGTGCTGGAAACTTTACGGAAGTAACAGCTGCTTCGGAAAATGAATGTTTCGCCTCTTAGACAGCAGGTGAAGAATTGCTGTCGTAAAGCTAGCTGAAACCCTTAACATATGTGGTAATGTTATAGGAGGGTGGATTTAATGCTTTATTTGGGTTATGAAAAAGATAGCTTTGTAATTCTTCAGAATAGGAAGAAATGTAACTGCACTGGCTTATTATAAATCACAACAACATATTTTCCTATGATACTTTACGTTTTCAAAGTTTTGGCTGGTAAGACTTTGTGGATCAACATTGTAAGCTTTGAATTCAAATCCTCAAGCTTTGAATTCTGTATTCAGAAATTTTTTTTCAATTATGGCCAGTGGGTGAAGAATTGCTGTTGTAAAGCTAGTGGAAGTTCTTAAACCACATGGGAGGGGGAATCTGATGCTTTATTGGATTATGAAAAACATAGCTTTGTAATGCTTTAAAACAGAAAGAAACTGAATAAATAATTGAATTGACTTATTATAATTCACAACATATTTTTCTATGATACTGCAAGTTTTCAAGGTTTTGGCTGTTAGGATTTTGCGGATTAGTATTGTATTACCTCGAGCTTTGAAATTCTAAGCTCGGAAATTTCTTTTCAATTAAGCCAGTGGGTGAACAATTGCTGTCGTAAAGCTAGTTGAAGATTCTAATATATGGATGGACAGATCTAAAGCTTTGAGTTACGAAAAAAATTACTTTGATTCGTATTTTGAAGAATTCTAATGTAACTGGACTGACTTATTATAAATCACAACACATTTTCCTAAGATACTCTCAGTTTTCAAGGTTTTGACTAGTAGGATTTTATGGCTTGTTATTGGATCACTTCCAGGTGATCGATTCTAGATACTCCATTTTGGGTTGAGAAACTTCTTTTCAATAAAAATCTGGTTTAACCTTTATTCTCAGCAAAATCTACAGCTTTACTGTGCTAATATATCTCAAAACTCATTTGCATAAATAAGAATAAAATTACTTCTCGTATTAGTTTTTTCATTAATGCCTATTTCATTCAAAATATGATAAAATTCAATAATTATAGTGAAAAATGGCATATTCAATCTCAAATTCCTGATTTACTGCTTTCTTATAAGATCAAGTTTTGCAGGGAGACAGATATAATTCTAAAAAGGCTTTATACAGCTTCGAATACTTTACAAAATACAGCGAAGTTTAACCCTTTGTCCTCGAAAAGTGACTCTCACTACATGATTGATGTCACAACTCGAGAGATGAATTTCCCTCACCACTTTGTTTGGTGCGGAAATTCTATGGGATAACTATTGTTTTTAATTGTAACTTTTGTTGTAACTTATTGTAACTTTTCATTGTAACTTTTTTAAAAAAACAGCATAAATTTGAAGTATCTTGTGTAGGCTTAAAGATTAATAAAGTTTGTGAATATAAAAATTTTATACGCTAAATTGTGCGTGTGTAATCATTTTTAGAGGTAAGAAATTCAAACCGCTACAAAACGTCTCGAGTTGCTGGTTCGCTCGCGAGAGAACGGCCTCGAGGGCAAAGGGTTAAAATACCAGTATTCACTTCCAATATGGTCTAATATTGCAATACTCTCTTTTTTCAGTACTTCATAAAAGAGAAAATAAAAACATTATTATGCGTCATTATTAAAAAAATTGCCTGGTACATTCTGATTGGGCTCAAAATTTAATTAAAAATAAGTTCATATGGAGAGCATATCATCGTTCCATAAGTGGTGTCATTTATTTAAATTTTCTAAATTTAACCAAAAGCTCATTCAAGATTTCTCTTTTGAGCTATGCTTTATTTTCATGTTTTTTCTCCTAATAAAACAAAGCCCTTTTTTCTTTTTCGTGTCTGTTACATAGAGAATATATGGCAATAGTCAACAAATTCAAATTCGAGATTTTAACGAGTCTACACATTTTAGACCTATATGAGTTCAAAAAACACATTTTTGGAAAAGGTCCATCTGTTTGTGACAAAAATAATTCATAAATGCTCTGACCTGCATGGATGAAATTAGGTATACGGTCTGTATGCCATATTTGTCGATTTCTATGAAATGTTGATATAATATCTGTAAGTTTTGAGTGAAGTCCACTCAGAGAAAGTCTGTCTGGCTGACCGAATATAATTTATTATGATAACTACAAAATGAAGAGATCTTGATAGATGAAATTCGATACTCATAATTTAAATATATAGTCTAGACACCTATCAAACTTTGAGTCAAATCTAACAAAGGATTGGCCGTCAATCGGTCTGTAATTTTAAAAGCATGTAAATGCGATAACTCAAAGTTGCAATGACATAAGTTTATCGAATTTGGTATTAGATTTTCGACCACAAGTACAAATTTTGTGTCAAACCTTGGTTTTAATCAGTTGTGAAAGAGGCGTCTTAACCTAAATTCTATTTTCGGATACTCTCAATAGCCCGTCAGGGATTCATCAGGAGCACAGATAATTCATTTTCATTGAATCTAACTTCATGCCAGGGATTAATCGCCAAATAATTCGGCAATAATGGCACGATAGATTGAGCAAAGATACTAATTATGTCAAAAGTTAACATTTTGTAACTATTGTAGGCCAGTGCTATACAAAGCGTTCTCTGGGATAACAACTCTATTAGAGAGCATGCAAGAAAATTTTACAGGGACCATTCAAACTGATTTATATGCTTAACCACATGAAAAGAAAAGAACAACATTTTTATTTAAAAGAGTTTTTCAATTCGTTGACCATGCTCATCTAATAAAATTTTCTACCCTAAATGGCACCTACCACCCCTTGCACTTGGTATAGTACTCCCATAGATTGTAGCTAGTTTAATGTGTCTCTCCTATAACTGAGCGGTAAATCTAAGGTATGTTACAATTGCCGGACTGTTCCCGGATAATTCGATGCTGTATCAGCTCTCTCATACCGCATCGCAGAAGCACGTCGGTATTAAAACGGTGGGTGAGGGAAGGATCAAGTTGTTTAATAAGTGGATAGGAAATCTAATTGCTGGTTGGGATGCCGCGTTGCACGGTGCTTGCCAATTAGTTCTCTTGATTGAGATGGGGGGTTTTCCCTCTCTGCAACGAGCTCATTAACCCGAGAGCTCTGTCAGTCCGGAAAACTCAATTCCCGAACCGGTGGATACCAGTTGGTTCGAGCTTTGAAGGGAGTTGTAGGTGGGTGTATCTCAAGATTAGCGCATACCGGTTCAGATTTGATGCATGGCGGGAAGAGTTATGCAAATGTGAGGAATCCTTCCGGATGTATGAATTCCGCTCTTTAGATTAAACTTTCGATGTTTTTGATGCCATTTGAAGCGATTTCGGACATTTAACTTTATTGCAATTGTCGGTTGTTAAAAATGCGTTTTCTTTATTAGCTTTGGATTAACACGCATTGTTGAAATATTTAATAATTACTATGGGTTTAATAGGAGAGATAATTGCATTAAAACAAGATTCTGAAGTTCAAGAACATAAATTTGGATCAACAACCCCCCTTTGCCAAAACACGATTTCAAATGATCTATATTTTTATTACGTAGACTCCTATAGGAAGGCTATCTATTGCAATGGTTCTCATGATAAGATTTCGGGAAAATGTCTTTAGTTCATCACCGATTTTGGTCATTAGAACCCAAAACCACATTTCGTTCAAAAGTTATATGCGTATAAAGTTTTGTCCAGGTTATCTTGTAAACAGGATAAGTATAGTAATTTTGTTTGGATTTTAACTGACGTGGAATAGGTTGTTAGAAATGTAAAAAGCTCGAATGAGTTTGTAAATGCTCCACCTAGCTCAAAGGGGATAAAAATGGTACAGGGGTGAAATTTTCATTTCGCTAGGAACTTAATATTAAAGATAGGAAAATAAAACCAATTAGCCAAATTATGAAGACGAACAACTTTTGTTTTAAACGTTTTTTGATAACTGCAAAATCTTAGATTTTAGTGATGGTAAAGTAATTTTTAAACCCTAATACTTACTGCTTCTACCTCAATAATTTATGTTGTCAGATAGTAACTTTGATGTAAAGAAATCTACCTTTGTATTCCAGTTTGGCGAGAGGAATTTTTTATAATGCGCCCTTAACGGTGGAAAATCTTTACTAAATCTCTTGCCAATGCACCATCTTCTGTCATTTGCTAACTTCTGTCATTAGAATTTATTATTGAACCGAATCGATACTAGAATCATGATTTTTTAAATTACCTCTAGAATGTGAGCCAATTCTTTATATCGCCATCAAAACATTTCAATTCTGACTTCGGAATCCTTTCAACTCCATTCCCTTTCTCGTATATGTAGTATATAAAAGTGAAGTATTGGTAAAATAATCCGAACTCGAGATTTTGACGAATCTCCACGTTTTAAACCTCCCTGAGTTGGAAGAAAAAAATATTTTTGGAAAAGGTTCATCTGTCTGTGACAAAGATAACACGTAAACGCTCTGAGTTAGACATATGAAATTTGTTATACGGTTCTTTACACCTATTTTGTAGATTTCTATTAAGAGGAAGCCTAACTGCCCGATTGATCGAGTATAATTTAACATAACTAAAAGAGCTAAATGAATAAAATTCTTCACAGAATTAATATTTATAAGACACCTATCAATTTTTTAGCGAAATCCAACACGAGATGGATCATCTGTCGGTCTGTACATTTAGAGCATGTAAGTAGGCCGGGATAGCCTGGTTGGTAGGGCGTCGGATTCGCGTCTCTTGGTTTGCGTTCTCCATGTTATTTGTCGGGTGTAATACCACTGGGGGTACTAGATCAGGGGGGAT
The DNA here is from genome assembly GCA_026543865.1 of Argiope aurantia. Taxonomy (NCBI): domain Eukaryota; kingdom Metazoa; phylum Arthropoda; class Arachnida; order Araneae; family Araneidae; genus Argiope; species Argiope aurantia. Next base: position 51,745 of record JAPMOR010031791.1, on the reverse strand, counting down.
TGTTCTCTGATTCAGGTCTAAATGACGATCTGTGGATGAGTGAATGAAATGTATAAATGAACTCCACCCCGTGAAAAGGGTTGTGACGTGTATGTAGCTAAGTCGTTCTGTTGGTCCTAGATGGCGCTAATGAATAAACAAGAGACGTACTCTTGGTTTAAACCACAAAGGACTTCTTAAAGTCAGTGGGCTTGTCTAGACAAGAGCCATTAGAAACTACAACAGAAACATGTAAAAGCGATAACTCAAAAATGCATTGGCTTAAATACATCAAATTTGGTAAATGATTTTATGACTACTGGAGTTTTATGTAAAATCTTTGTTTCAGTCGATTGGGTAAAACACGCTTGAAACACAAATTAGATTTTCAGATAACTATTAACTACATGCGAAGAATTAATCTCCAAGGACGAAACGATAACGTCAATAAAAAGGCTAAGTTGCTCTCTGGGGTAACACCTTTACTAGAATGTATGCGAGAAAGTTTTGGCAGAACATTCCCGCTGTTTTCTTTTAATATATCAGAAGTTTCACTATTTCTTTCATTTATTGCTAAAATAAAATCAACATTCATTTTCATAGCAATCCTTTGATCGCGATAATTTCTCTCTATCCGTGAGGTCGTGTGTATTCCATTCAGTTAAAATTCGTTTTTTACTGAAATTTGATGTAAATATATTTTCAAAATTTTATGAAAATTCACGCAACTGAAGTGTTCTCTTATTGAAACCGCAGTAATTTTTGAACCTTTTAGCATGCATACTTCATTACGATAACATTTTGATGACAGATTCTAGAAGTAAGAAGAACAGAAAATTTTGGGGAATTATTGCATAACAGGCCCCACGTACATTGCATAACATTCCTTTGTGCCTATTTCAGCATTGGTACGTTAGAAAAAGTGGGAAAGGGAGACATCGAATCAAGTGTCATCATCGTCATTTACTACTACGGTTATGGGTACCAGTTGCGTTCTATAATAACATTTATGCCTCTTTAAAATTGAATTTTAATCTAACCTAACTAAATTAAGCCTAGATACCTTCTCATAATTGAGTGCCATAAGGCAACGTGTCATATAACATTCTTATTACCATCATTGATGGATTTTAAAATAAGGTTCATAGGTTAGCATACTTCT
>JAPMOR010031791.1:38279-50594 GCA_026543865.1 Argiope aurantia | reverse complement strand
TGAATGAAGCACTATCGGCAGGATAAGGCTAGAATATTATCAGCAAACTGCGTCACGTGATTCGCTTGATTCAATGCCCATTGGTTAAAAAATCCTACAAAATACACTACATGCATATAGTTAATATTTGACAGATCGTTATTCGTTGTTCAGTGGGTCTCATTAAAAAAGGTTTTAAAAATTCTAATCAATTTTAAATTAAAACCTCGTAGAAATTTTAACGTGATCTTTCAATACCTATCTAATATTTACCACAATAAAAATTTTTTTACAGTTTTAGAATTTAAAAAAACTTACTTTGCATATATATATATATATATATATATATATATATATATATATATATATATAATGTTTTATTTCCATGCAATTCTCTTATTACCATTGGCAAAATATTTTAATACATTTTACAATAATACTTTTCATTGTTTCAATCATTGCATTTTAATAAGCGCGCTTTGCAATACATTGAATGCAGATATTGAGTACACGTTTCTGTTGCCACAGTAAAGAGAAAAGGTTTAAAAATAATGTAAATATCATCGTGCTACGATGTTTCGAACAAAAGGTTCAAATCACGTTTAGCTTTTTTTTGTGAAGGAATTCAGACAAGTACCCACATTCTCGTCCATTTGACCCAATCCATATTTCTTTTATATGTGATCTCATGTACGTTTACTTAGTATATCAAAAATATCATCAAATCATAGTACAATACTTTATTCGTAAAAATAGAACATCATAACAACACACATGCAACTTCATAATGTTAACAACGTGTTAACATTATGAAATACTCGATTCACCATCATGATCATCAGAAGGGCGCGGCTTGTGAAATTACTGATTCCTATATTCTCTTAAAATCTAGTATCGAAATCTCGTTGGCAACTCCAACTAACACTTGATTCAGTATCTTAAAAATATCGTTGTTAGTGGTACAAACACTAACTACCTTAAGATGAGATTGGGGGCTCGATACTAAGTTTGTAATTCACTTCTGCGGCATTTCTAAAAATGATTACTTTTCTTACATGTAATGCTTTTGAAGGAGAAACCGGTTCTACAGGGTGCGAAGTGTTCAAGTGGCAAAATACTTTTCCCGAAATATTCTCGAATATTCTTCAATAAAAATCCGATTTTCCTTCATTGGCATAAAATTATGGACCATGGGTAAGACCTCAAAAATGCCTCGCAATGTATTGGTGAAAGATAGTTAGAAATCTTTTGCATGAATATGGAATTTTTACTCTACTTAACCTATCGCAAGAGTGTGTGCCTTTCTGCCTGCCGTTCAACACCAAAATTTGATACAAAATTACAGTTATAGTAACACGATAACATACCTAACCATAGATATAAGTCTTTTCGTTTATCAGTTATGACGTTTACATGCACTCAAAAGTACAGACAGATAGATGTTTAACTGTTTGACGAATTTGCCTTAAAACTTGGTGTCAATATTTTAGATATTAAAGCGATGTAGCAAATTTAACATGACAAGATCTTTGTGTTTTGTGGTTATTGAATTCACTTGCACTCAAACAGCCAGATAGATGAACTTCCCATAAATGGAATTCCTTCAAAATTTGATAGAAATTGACAAATTTCATCGCAATTTCGTATATAAAATTTCAGCCATCTTGCTGAAAGTGCTTTTGAATTACGTTTTCTTACAAACAGACAGGTACAATGCCAGAAATGTGTTTTTATAATTTATTTTCAGGAAAATCTTAAACATAGACATTCATTAAAATCTCGAGTTAAAATTTTTTGACGATTGTGATACTTCTTACATACTTCAGATCGAAGAAAGTAAAATGATTTAATTGGAATAAAAACCAAGTTAAGAAGAGAGGGATACTTTTTGACATAATATTTATAGACTTATAAATTACCAGTAAATGGCATGGCTTCAACATGCATGATTGAAAAAAATGTGCACAAAACGCTTTACAGGGCCGATAGTTGTAGATGTGTTGCCAAATTTGGTACGTAGTTACTTCGCTTATAATAGATGCTCATTAAGAAAAAGGTTTCCAAATTTTTAATTAAAAAAATTATTGAAACAAAAAATTTTCCTGGATTGATAACGGATTATATTGCCGCCCAAATTTACATTTTATATCACTTTTAAAGTTATTAGAGATAAGCTCTCCGGATTTTAACGAATTTAATTTCTGAAGATTTAGATTTCTATGATCGCATTTGTTTCTGAAATAGAACATATTTCTATAGAAAAAAAATATTCATTACTATAACCATATTTTATTTTTATACAAATAGGTAATAAGATAAAGAATAAGTATTGGATACTCTGAGGTACAAATGACCCAAAATAAAGTTAAAGAAAATGAATGCCTGTGCTGAAGAGCAATTCAAGATATAGTGTGTTTAAAAACAAATTTGATTATAAAAGGTGATGTGAAGATCTCGTGAAACCGTTAAGTATTAGAAGATAAAGACAAGATAACATACCCTACTCAATAACCTATCAGACTCAGAATTCGTTAACAGTTTTAACTAAAAATTAAGGCAATTTTTGAATAATCGAGGCTCAACTGTGTTTTAAATCAAAGGACATGTAACTGATTTGTATCAGATTTAGCCTCATTTGAACAAAATGAGCGACATCAGTCTTCCTAGTTTGAGAGCTGAAAAGAAAGGAATAAACATTACTCTGAGGAGGCACTATTTTTCTTCGTTTTTCCTTCCCACCCTTACCCGGGTTATACTTCCTAAAAAGTCAATAGACCTATTGCTTTCCTTCTTTTTCCTTCTCCATGAAAGAAAGAAAAGAAAAGAAAAGCTGGAAGTTGAAAAGCAGCAGTTTTTAGTCTTTATTCTCTGTACAAATAGAGCCCACTGCAGGGAGAATTGACAAAGGGCACGTCAAAGTGTCAACTAGCGAAAGCAGGCGCCTATTCCAGTTCCAGTATTTTTTTCATTACGTTATGGCATCGCTGATGCCGTACGTGACTCTTGAAATCCGAGTGGGAGGGGTGTCAAACAGAAAAGACAAACCATCCGATTTCGGGGAGGTTCCTTTGTGTAGGGGAAAAGGAGCTGATTCGATTTGTTATATTGATTTGGAATTGTCAAAATAAAGAGTGAATCGAGACTAACAGTGTGCTAGGTCATTAGTTTGGTCAGTTTTTCACGGTTTGCTTCGAATTGGAGATCAGTAAATAACTTTGAGTGCTTGGGTTTTAGCAGGCGACAGAAAATCGATTTGGTTTGACTTTAGAAATGTGCATTTCTTAAGATGGCGAAGTGTAGTTAAAGCCTTTTTAAAATAAGCGAATGTTTTTATAAATAAATGAAATAAAATTGACTAAAAATTAGTCATTATTTTTCATATAAAGATAATTTTTACAATTTATATTTTCGATACCATTTGCAGAAAGAAAACTAAAACACGCAGTGCTTTAATTTTACACTATTTTCTACAATATGCTTGTATAAAAATACCTATTATTTTCATCTTGGTTATGTAAGATGATCAATAATTTCAAATTCCGCTTCTAAAATTCTGAGAATATAGTTTGTGGTATAAAGATACTAAGCCAGCTTCTATTTTCATGGACATAGCTTTTGATTATATCTTCTAATATAATTAAATTATACATAGTTTTACTATCTTACAATTCGCTACACGCTTTCAAATAAATACATTTTAAACAATAAAAAAAATATATTTAAAAGACGTTAGAGATCCATCTATATCCTCTGATGACATCTGAATTTTAAAGGATATTAAATTCATAAATTAAGAATCAAAATTTGTAAAAGACTACAAAGTAATAGATAATAGAAACATCTTAGGTAGGAAATGGGAAATTAGATAGTCAGTTGATATTTATAGGAAAATAATTATATTCTTTATTTGATCATTACATTCTTAACAAACTATAAAAGATGAGTGGTAATATGAGCTCAAATTGTAGAAATAAAGAAGGAAAAAAGCATGAAAATAGTTAACATGATTGTGTTGTGAGGTTTAATGGAAATTACCAAGGAGACTTAACATTGGTCATGTAATATTGTATGGTTTTCTGTGACACTTTTCAGTCATACTAGCCCAGTTCAAGTTCGCTATCCATACAAGGATTCACCTTGTGATTTCTTAGTTTTTTGATGAATTAAAGATAGAATAGCAATCCTTCATGATTTTTTTTCTGATATTTTAAAAGAAATCGTTTGAGATTCTTCTCTGAAAACTACTCTTCCTATGTGCTTTGAATTTGTAAAGATCGCGTGTGTGCATATACATGTGTGTGCTGTATGAAAACTGTATGTTTAACAATTAAATTGAAAAATTTTATTTTTCAAAATTAAGTTGACTGATGTTTTTATTACATGAGAAGGAAAATTATATACTTCTATCAGTTTGTTAGAATTTTTAACCACTTTTATATGAAATTCTATTTTGCACAAGTGCAATAATTTTTTAATTCAGCCATCCAAAAAAACGTTATTTGTTTAAAATTGTAAGCCAAACATGATCGTAAAAAACTATTAATTTGTAATTTCATTTTTTTTTTCAAATAAAGAGTTTTGAAACAGTAAATAATATATTTACAGGGTGTTGCCGCATTCGACCGACCAATTCAGAAGGGTGATAGGAGGCATCAAGAGGATAAAAAATCACTATACAACATGGGGTCCCAAAATTCGTTTTGGGGGTGAAAATCGCAAAAGTATAAAAAGTCGGCAAACTTTTAAAAACTAAAAAAATAATAAAAAAATAATAAAAAGTGTTTCAACTATGATTTTTTTAAGTGAAAGCACATTCTTAAAGGCTATTTTTCATGTAACATGCCGATTTGATGAACCAGGGGGCCGTAAATTATTGAAAACAAAAAAAGTAGTTTAGAACATTTTTCTGCAAAAATAGTAAAACTTTTAGAAAAATAAAAATTTTAAAATATAAGGAATTTTATACTCTTTAATTTGATACAAGTCTGTAGTGTGAAAACTGAGGAGGTTTTAAGATATTCAAGAAAAACTAAAATGTTTGCCGGGAAACATCGTTGCAACATCGGCACCAATATTTACAGAAGGTGTTGCAAAATTCGAAAGGTAAATTTAGAGAAGTCATAGTAGGCATTAAGGAGAAGAAAAATTATCATAAAACATAGGGTCGCAAGAGGCGTTTATTCTGTGAAAATCGCAAAAACAGACATCGAAGATACAATTAGCGTGGCGAAGAGCGTGGCCGTAAGAATGCAAGCATTTGGAACAAGGTAGTCGAGAAGAAGCTTTCTTGTATCTAAATTTTCCATGCTTTCGAGGAATAAAAAAGTAGAGAGCATTACAGAATTGATGGCTCGAGGAATATAAAAGCAGCTTGTATTCATTAAAGAGAAGTGCAGAATTGATAGTCGATAAGTTTCATTCGCAAACAACACGTCCGATTTCACTAATATGCGGATATGCATTTATTTACAACCGAGCAGATGGTAATGGACAGCTAGCACAAAGAATATAGCAATATCTAAGTATTCGTTGTCCACACCACAGCACCTTTGCAAATATTAATAGATGGTTGCGTGAGACAAGATCCTTCAAAATAACGAGGCCAAATGCAGGACCCGAACACATCAGTGGCACAAAGTACCTTGTTTTCTTGCAGCACGTCCTTCCGGATTTACTGCAGGAAATACCGTCCATTGCACGCCAGAACATGTGGTTAATGCACGATGGTGTACTAGCACATTTTTTGAATTCTGTGCGTACATACCTAGAAGATACATATCCTGGGACGTGGAGGAACTGTTGATTGGCCTCCACGTTCCCCGGTCCACAATCCCTTGGATTTCTTCTTCTGGGGCCATATGAAATCTCTTGTTTGTCAGACACTTTTGAATACATTGAAAGATCTCGTAGCACGGATCGTCGTCGCTGCTGGAGAAATCGCAAGCACACCTGGTATGTTTGAGCGCTTTCCGTGGTCATTTAACCGCCGGTGTCGGTTGTGTAACGACCTTCGCGGCCTCAACATTGAACAATTTTTATAAAAGTTTCTCATCGTCTCCTTTCTTATGTTAAAATGTATGTGCTGTAAATGTATGCTGTATCTGTATTCCGTCAAACAAATTTTCACCTTCGTTTGTGACTTTATATTGCTTAAAAAATTCTTCTCGCCTTGATGCCTACTATTACTCCTCAGAATTTTTCGATAGAATTTTGCAATACCTTCTGTAAACATTGGTGCCAATGTTGCAGCGATGTTTCCAGGCAAACATTTTAGTTTTTCTTGAATATCTTAAAGCCTCCTGAGTTTTCACACTACAGACTTATATCAAATTAAAGAGTATAAAATTCCTTATATTTTCAAGCTTTTATTTTTCTTAATGTTTTAATATTTTTGCAGATACGGGTTCTAAACTACTTTTTCGTTTTCAATAATTTACAACCCCCTGATTCATCAAATCCGCATGTTACTTACATGAAAAATTGCCTTTAAGAATGTGCTATCACTTAAAAAACAATCATAGTTGAAACACCATTTTTTATTTTTTTATTAATTTTTTTACAGTTTCCAACTGTTCTCTGACTCCCTATATTTTTGCGATTTTCACCCCCAAAACGAATTTTGGGACCCCATGTTGTATTGTGATTTTTTTATGCTCTTGATGTCTACTATCACCCCTCTGAATTTGTCAGTCGAATTCGGCAACACCCTGTAGATAGATTTTAAATCCTTCATGATTTTTTTCTGGTATTTTCTTAGTATTATAATAATTACTTATGTTATACCATATTTTAAATTGTCAACAAACTTCTTGAACACTCTTTAATTACATACATATCCTTTGAAGAAAAATAAACAATATGCAATAAAATCTAGAGCAATAATTATCTACAATCTCAATTGTAAAGTTGTATAGCTTACATAATGATTAATTTCTACTTTCTTATTTCATAAAGCAAGCTTAATTTGTAGATTAAATTTATTGAAAATTGGTCAAACTTCAAGTTACCTAATGACTTTTTGGAAATAACTTTATTATTTGTATTGAAATCAGGTGATGGGGACGATGCTTTTGAAGCTTTCGCGAGACACCAGAAACAGACCGTTTAATGCAAGATGAAAGATTTAATCTGCACCATGCACACATAAAAAGCGAATCTTCGGTAGAATCTGGAATAGAATTTGTTATCCAACCATTTCAAAGCACAAATCTTACCACAAAGTATCCATAAAATATTCACAAAAGTCATAAATCCCAGTGTTACATAAATAGTAGAAAAAAATCAGAAGAATGGTTGATTTTGGGGCGTTTAAATATCCGATTTAAATAAGATAGTATGATATTGAGTAATATCGCAGTACAATATAGATGAAATATATGATCCCAAGAGATATTCAAAAAACTTCATTTTACACATTAATTATAATAATACTGTAATACAATTCTGAATATTATTGTAAAATAGTGAACAATATATTACAATATCGACAAGCACTAGAGTATTGGTGCATTCTTGAAAGATTCCAATCTTATTTTGCTCTTGTTTCTGATCTACTTCTTTTTTTTTTGTTTTATAAATGTTATTAAGAGTTTGAATAATTATTTGTTCTTCATTGTGCATTTTTAATTATATAGTATTATTCTGAATTCTTCTTTTTCCTTAGTACTTTTATAACAATTTTTTTCTTCTTTATGAAATAATTAAGTGTTTATCGTATGCTGTTTAAACTTCTGCACTTTATTCCGTTCTAAAAATATGTCGAGTAGAACAGAATGGATTTTTGAATTGGCTATGATTTTTTTAGCCAATCAGTTCAATTAGCTAGTTATTAAAATTCCTTGAGTTAAATAGAGCTAGTGGAAATAAATTGAATATATTAAATAAAAAAAACTCATAAACGTATCATAAGGGACAAATTTTTCTGAACAACATTAATATTTCTATCTACCATTTCTGAAACTCGAAGATCGTATGAATACTGCGCAGTAACGAATAAAAAAACATGTAGTCTTGACATCATTTTCCCACTTATTGTTCTAAAGATCCACAACTATTCCAGCAAAATGTAATTCATTTCACAACCAAAACGGAAAAAAAATCTTTTAGGCAACAACAGACATCCATCAAATGCAGAAACCCCTAGAAACTTTGCCTACATCCAGTGGTAACATCGTATTTTCCATTGTTTCGAATTGGGAAAAAAATATTTAAAATCCTCTTGTAGTAATCCTCCGTAATGGGTTACGATAATTGATTGTGTACGCTCAAATATTTCACTTAGATCTTACGAACAACAAAACAACAGCAAATGCAATCATTAGCGGCATCAAGAAGAAAGGGGGAAGGGAGGTTTCCGCTTGGAATATATTATTCTCATTACTTTTAAAATTTAATACAATCATTCCGATCGGTACATATGAAAATTGAAATAAAAAAAAACTTTTTTAAAAAAATCCCCCTTCTTCGAAGCTAATTTCGAATCCAATCGATTAGTTTAATGCCCACAGCAGGGACCACATTTGAGCAATTCCTATTGAAATGAGGAATGCGGATGGAAGATGGGGGTGATTGAAAAAGTGTGTTATTTGGTCGAATGCTTAAAAGTAGCTACTGCTCGTAAACTTAGCAAGTTCTTTATGTGACTATGTTTCTTAGTTATTGGAGTAAGAAAAGAATACTAAATTTAAAGAAAACGCATTTTAGATTCGCTTTTCTAATACCAATTTGATAGTTTTGTTCTTCATATTATGTTGGAAATGTAAAGTAATTAAGAAACAGAAAGTTAGCACTTAGTATAATGCTCAACAATTATGCTTGTATAAGGTTAATTCAAAAAGAGTCTGCAGTTTTAGAATATTCATTTCTAATGAACGATAACAGGTGAGAATACAAATGATACATCACTGGATACTTGAATGCCCAAAGTTGCATTGTATGCATTTAGATACTCCTGGTAAATAAACTCTGCTATTTGCGCATGGGAAAGTTACGATATCTCAGGAAAAATTGGTTCGCTTGCAGTTGTGTGTAAAGAGTGAATCAATGAATTCTTGCATTGCTGCTTGTATTTCGCTGTAAATACAATCGAGACACTTCTTCATAATCAGATTTACAAGAAATTCGTAAAAGAGGGTTGCATATGCTAAAAGAAAATTTCTGGCCGTCCTCGCATGTTAGGAGAAAATCTTGAGCGTCAGAACAAAATCTTCTTCAAAATCACTGCGTTCGATCGTGAAGCATCTTAGAAATTACGTTTTCCACTTTTATAACTTTCAAACTTCCACTGCTTTCGGACGTTTCCTCGCATGCCAGGAGAAATATTCTTGAAAGCCACTGCTTTCGAACGTGACCATAGGAAAACCACAAATAAAGGAAGTAGAATTTGAAATTCTACATATAACCAAGGTGTGGTTAAAACCTATGCTTGATACTCTTCAAGACATTCGAAATCGAATGGATAAAGCAGTGAGTTCAATAATCAAGGATCAATTAATTCATTTTTGGCAAAAATTTATCTTTGAATTAGGTGCCTTTAGCAAACGAAATAAAAATTAAATGCAGAGAATAAAGCTTTGAATTTTCCTCTATCCAATGATGCACCGTATTTTCTATATCCATTGTCGTTTATTAGATTTGAATATTTTGAATTTGTTTCTTTTTAAATGTACCTTTAATATAGAACAGTGGTTTTCAAGCTTTTAAACATTGTGACCCAACTTCTCGAAACTGAATCTACAGCTACCTCTTCATCTACAATGCAGTGAATTTTTTCACAAATGAACAGCACAAGTTCTTGGTTAAAGATGTTTTATGGGCCAAAATGGAGTAATTTGAATAGAAGAAAAATAAAACATTATTATTAAATATAATATAGCTTTACATTAATCTAAACAAACGAAACATACATTGTTTCGATATTAAAACGTGCACACACTAAATTTAACATTCAAAGAGAAAAGAGTGGTTATGAGAGTGGTATAGGATGTTATTGAATGGGAACAGTATCTTAAGGAAGATCATAGATGGGAGCAATAAGTAACCCTATGAACCTGATAAAGTTCGTTCTTTAGTTCAACAGTTGTTTCATTTCTTATCATTCGATACGTCTCGATTGTTTTCGCATTGTGCTATTTTTTCGGCTACCATTTGGGATCTAAAGCATTTCAAAGATTTCAATCTCCTGTTATATTTTTGAAACTCTGGAAAGATACTTAAATGTTCAATTTCTTGAAGAAATTCAATAAAAAATTGACTCACGATCCATAATTAGGGAATTCTGATAAAAAGTATTTGAAAGTTCCAAGAATTATTAACCCTTTGCTGTGAGTGCCATCGCAGCGGCGCCAAATTCATATTATTGAAAAGTCTGTACCACCATAGAAGAGTCATAGTCATAGCAATAGTCATTCTTCACGTGACATGACCAACAAATAAACTGACTGATGTTAAGGATTACTTATCTGATAATATCTAATCTATTTCATCTTTGAAATCTGCCGACAACAAAGGATAAAACCTTTCACTACTGATCCAGACGAACCAACCGTGCAAATTCTATCCTGGCAGGCCGGTTTTTATTCAATCGAGGGGTTGCAAGTTATAAGGGTGAAAACATCTTTGGTTATAACTCGTTTCACATCCTGCACCTCTCGTCTGAAACAGAAACCAGCCTTCTAAAACAGAATTTTTATGGCTGGTTGTTCCGGGTTAGTAATGAAAGGATTAAACCAATATTTGTGATCAATCAAAGGTTAAAAGGTTGATTTTTCCTCTCAAAAGAAGGATTTGTTGGAGGCAAAGTTTATAATCCATACTATTTGATAGTTCTCCAGTAATAGGAACCACACTTTTTTACAATTAACAACATTTCTGTAATTTATGTTGAGTTATATGGTTAGAAAAAATGTTTTTGTGTTTTCCCATATTATTAGAAACCTCTTTTTATATTCTATCATACACCCTTAAGTTTAATACTGCATGTAGTATTCCCTCAAATTATTGAATTCCTTAATGAATAATGAGTTGAACATATGCATTATATTACCTAATACGATGCAATATATAGCTCCTACAGTTACAGAAAAATCTGATGATTAAATTTTGACTGTCATTAATAAAATTTGTTTTCTTGTCAGAAATAAACGGATCTTATTTCATGTCCCTCTTTTCTGTACAAAAGGCATCTGTTTATTTTCCTCCAATTGCGAATATCTACAACTGTTTCAAATGTCTGATTCATTTTGAAGATCAATACAGTATTATAATCAATTTAAATTTCTTCTAGCATTTTTAGTCGGATTAAAATTACTTGGATGCCTCAGTGAATGAGATGTAATGTTTCGATGAGAGGTATCTTGTTTGAAACCAAATTCTTCTAATGATTTATCGCGTGCTTATGCCTGATGTATGATAAATCTGGTGCATTGGATCCTTCAGTGTGGTGTAGAAACTGAAATAAGGGTTCTATCAACTCAAATACCCTCCTCATCATCTGACTGCAGTTCAAAATTTCGAGAGTCTCCCGAAATAGCAATGGTATGTTAATGTAACTAAACTAATATCCGTAACATTACTATATTTGCCAAGGGTTACAAGTTGGAATCTTTGCAAATAAGCGAAGACTTGCGTCGCGTCATTACAAATATGCTTAGGCTTGCCCAATAACTATAGAGCATTCCGATTAGTTTGGCTTTCAAAGAGAGAATTAATTAGTGGAATAAGTCCAATTGGGGAAGTTACGGGCTCTATCAGGATTATACTTTGAGGTATCTTTCGAAAATGGTAGGTGTTGTAGAACTCTTAACTATTGATGATTTCTCTGGGCCAATCACATACTTTCGTAAGAAATTAAAATTAGCAAAATTGGTGCAGTTTTGGAATATCTGTCAAGATTTTTTTTTTCTCTTAGAGAAGTGAAGTTCTTGAGGTCTTTCTCAAAAATAAGAAGAGAATTTGGGTAACAGACGATTATTTATTACCTATCAAAAGATAATGAGTTTTCATATAAAAATGTTTGTTGGGGATTGAAGAATTGTTACTTTGTATTTCCAATTATTTAAATATTTTGATGTATTTCTTAGAATTTCCAGAGGCATTTCTTTCGTTAAAATAACATATCCTGTTAATCTATCAAAAAGAATTTCAAAGAAATTTTTAGGGAAGTCTGTCCAATGGTTGTATGATACAAGACGATCAACAAATTCTACATTGATAATGATGATTCATAGATTATTGAAACTTAGACAGCGACAGATTACCGAAGTATGAACAAAACAATTTCAAAAATCAACAATACACATGCAAACAGAAATTCAATATCAAAGAGAAACAACAGAA
>JAPMOR010031791.1:0-38269 GCA_026543865.1 Argiope aurantia | reverse complement strand
TTTCGCCAATCATATGATTCTGTTCTAAGTAGAATTACAACTCCTTTAATTTTTGGAATTTTCCGAATTTCAGGAATGTAAATTTCCTCGGTTGAAAAAGATTAACATTTAAAAACTTTTAGTCAACTTTCATTTAGCCTTGAACAGATCTTCTTTTCTCTTTATATGAACTAGAAAAATTTATATTCTAAAAAAGTTAATGATTAATAATTGACTTTTTTCATAGTCTGTCCCTCTAATATAAACGGGAGTACATAGCATTGTTACGAAACTGTTTTACTGTTTCTTTTCATGTTAGTATTGTCACTGGAAAGAAAGATTAACACAGATTCTTAACGAATTCTCAATAGATACCTAGTCGATAACCTCTGAGCGCCGATAATTTTAACCACTATTTGTCCAAGTATTCGACAACATTGATAATAAAATGAAGAGTTTGGAAAATCCAAGAATATCGGTTGTATCTCTATTAGATCCGAGATCTGAGGGTTCGTCGAAAAAAATTATATATCCTGTCGACAGTCTGTGAAAGATGAAATGTTCACATGAGTATGAATTTTCTGTTAGAAGGAATGTTATCACGATGTTATTTTCTCTGATCGCTATTATGTTGCTGCCGTATATTTGTATGTGGTTAATATCTACTGGTTATTTGTATGCCCTCTGACTGTGTTTTCGTACTAAGAAAAAGCAAAACTTTGTTTACCATTATCCAGCTTACTGTATTAAATACACTGTACCGCTTTCAAACAATTGCGATAACAATGTGTCTAGGTTTTGAAAAGATGAAAGCTCAAACATAAACTTAAAACAAAGGGAATCACAGGAGCTTCTATTATAAAGTTATGCAATTTTTAATTTTTTCTCGAAACATTTCTTAGCCTATTTCATTTCATCCAGAATTTTTCCCCCTAGCATACCTATTTGAAATCATGAACTTGCAATAGATAATCGGAACTCATGTGTTTACTTTATTATATAACAAATATACTCAGTATTAAACAAATATTTAATTATATAAAAAATATACTCAATATTAAACAAATACTTTATCATTTCTATTTCAATTCAAATAAGTTCGGGAATCTTTTTATAAATTTGTGAAATATTACTGAGCAAATAAATATGAAATGTAGCAGTTTGAAACAAATATTTAATAAATTAAGAATTTACGAATCACGTATTTTAGATTGTTTTTTCTTCTATTTACTCTTTATTAAAAAATGAAGAAATATTTATATAAATATTTGTTGTAATACTTTTGCAGCCTTAATCCTCGTGTCTCGAAATATTAAAAATCGATTATCAATTATTTTTCATAAATATTATAATCATTCTCTGCTATTATATTGTTATATATAAAATGAATGCAATTTAAATCTTTACAAAATGTTTGGACTTATTTTCAAATGTTAAATGTAAGCACATTATAATATCCCACAAATTTTTATGGGAAAAGCTGGAAGAATAAATCTGTTGTCATAACTTCTTTAGAATTAATCTTATTTAAAGGAACTTTGCAAAGGAATATCAATGATAAAGGCTGAAAAATATACCTTATTTATGAGTAAAAATATTTTAAGGCAAGTAGGGCATTCTTTACTAATATATATATATATATATATATATTTTTACTTTGCCTCTTTCATATGCGCAAAATGGGTGTTAACAATGAAGAAGCCTGTGTGTGAAAACTACGATGACTACTTAATAATTATTTCCTTTCTTCACATTTTTCTGAAAAGAATTAGTATTACTTCTAATTAATACAACTATAACAAATTAGGAAACAGACACGTTCGATAAAGCTATCAAACATACACGCTACGACTATACAGGCTACGACCACAAGAACAGGGGCAAAGCATCGTATTGTTTCTACATATTGCAACAGTCACAAACCAGGAAACATACAGGCTACGGCTATGCCATATGAACACAAAATCAGTGGTAAAACTTCAATGAAAATATGTTTGTATGCAGTTGGTAAAAAAGAAAAACAAAGGAAAGTTTTTTCTTATGCTTACCAGTTATTAAATGCATTTTTATGTTTGAAGCCTGAAGTTCTGTATTTCACTATAAAACAAATGAAAATCACTTGATACTCAATTGTTATTGACCAAATGGATTAAGGTCTGCATGTAATAGCATAGAATATATTATTATTTGGAATAAATTGCAACATCGTTTGGCGGTGTTTTTAACTAGAATTATTCAAAAACTGGTGCGAAGATTACGAATTGCCCTCTGCAATCGAATTGGCTGGTGTAGGGTTATCTCCAAACAATCATGTAAATGGGAGTAAATTTTCCGAAGAAGGTCCCCAGAAATACAATCTGTTTCATAGAAAAATTTAATTGTGAATAAATAATTTGACATAACTTTTTCAATTGTTGAAAAAGGCCATTCCAAATGGTTCTGACGATGTACTTTATGATACTCTCTTGCGTTTTGAGTGTTTCCTCTAGGGTTTAAACCCCTTTTGGGTTGAGTGGGTTCACTCTCTTGGGCATTAAAAAAAACATTGTTCCCATACAGTGGGGTATCTGCTTAAATACTCTGAAATCGCTTTGCTTAACATCAGATTTTGCATTCCCTTTTCATCAACTGACCATGACTCGAGAACTTGACCAGATTTGCTATCTCAAGTGTTACAGAGCTATCAACTTATAGAAAAACAGTACAAATATCCTGTTTGTGAGCTTCACAATTTAAGATATCTGAAATTTTAAATTTAAATAAATAATCCTCATTATTAGATTCCAAATTCGATATTGATATATATTGTAAATCATTTATCCATGTAAAAATAATGGCATGAGGATGAAATAGACCATTATTAAGAATTGTAAATTTCACATCCAAGAAGCAGATGAACAGCCTGGTATGTTCGAAACAAATAATTAAAAAAAAATCCCTTTATTTTTATTGACTTCTTTTCATGTAAAACTGAAATAGAAAACTTTACAGAGATATTGTATCCCTGTGGCAACAAGCAAATGGAATGTTAAAATACAGGGTGGTTATAATTAAACTTCTCCTATAATCAGCAGCATACAATGCAAACGGGTGAACGGATTGCAATGAAATTTGGTATATAAACTATATGCAAGATGCGCTCACGGAATTTCGAAAAAAAAATTAGTTCCAAAATGCCCACCAGAGGACACATTTTCCGTAAAAACATTAATTTTAACACAATAAATGACCAAAACGGAATACAGAAACAATGTTAACATTTATTGATTAGTTTCTGATCACTTTGCCATCGAACCATACTAAGTAGAGGTAAGGAAAAATAACAGTATGCAGTTTCAGAAAAACAGTTCTATTTGTAGAAACCAGAACCGATTAGGACGAAATTGCACAACAGAAAGACGTAGGGAAAGGTGCTCCATGTGACCACCCTCATTCATCTGCAAAATTTCAAGTCGATGGACAGTGTGTTCAACAGCAGATCGTAACTGATCAGTTGTGGTGCATCGCACATGAAGCGTTATGGAGTTCTTTCGGTACTTCAATGTCGCAACAAGATATCAACATCATTACTGCCGGAAACATCGAAATAAAACATGACAACCACTGCAAACGTTTCTTATCCTAACCTGTTTTGCATAAAGATTTCTCTTCTTCGCAATCATGCAAATCTGGACATTTATTTCATAGAATTGGTAGCTTTTCCCGGTTTTCCATTTTGTAACTCAAGATTCTTTTTCTGGATTGTTAATATTGTTCCTGTATTAGGTTTTGAGTGTTTATTGTGTTAAATTTAATGTTTTTCTGGAAAAGGCGCCCTCTGGGAAATATTTTGGAATTAATTGCTTTTTCGGAATTCCGTGAGCTTTATCTCGTGTATAGCCTATACACCAAATTTCATTGCAATCCGTTCATCCGTTTGCGTTGTAGGATGCTGTTTATAGGGGAAGTTTAATTATAACTACCCTGTATGTAAAGTTCAAATCTTTCACAGACAAAAGGAAATTCATAAATGGAAGGCAGTGGAGTGTTTTGCGTACTCTTTAATAAAGATATCATTTTTCCTTCGTATAAAATTTTGGACCTTGGATAAAGCCATGAATGCCAAGACAGCTGAGATTTTTTTCTAATAGACATGAAAATTTTGTGCTCCAAAGTATACAAAAATAAATCAGTACTTGTGCATCAATTACACGATTGGTTATGAAATATCAATATTTGATATTAATCTAGCGTTTTTATTGAATATAGAGAATGTTATTTGATGCTTAATTTACTGGTAGGCGGTTATAACAGATGTATCAGGTAATTCAATATGTATTTTAAACGCTTTTTCACTGATCGATTGCAACTATAAATCGACATAGAACTACAATTGTAGCCATGAGATCAGATGCCAAATTTCATTTCTTTACTTCGTGATATTTTTGAGTTATTACATCAATGTGCATGCAAAAGTACAGACCTATAGATAAATACATGCAAAAGTACAGACCTATAGGTCAATACTTTCTCGATTAGGTTCCAAATTTGATACGTACATATGTTGTAACTCATTAGCCCGTGTAAATATTTTATTTAACTACATTCGTAGTTTCCTAGTTGCTTTCATGTACTTTTTAATCGGACAGTCAAAATTCTCTTGCATCGATTTCAATTCAAATTAGATAAATATCTCGAAATTTGGTGTAACGATCATATATCAAATTTTTCCTTCTAGTCCCGAGTTATTTTGAATTACCTTCTCCGTAAATGTACAGACATAGTTACAGAATTCGGATCTTCGTATTCAGGGAGATTTAAAAAGTAAAAATTTGCCAAAATCTCGAGTTCGATTTTTTTAAAAATAATTGCAATGCTCTTTCTCTTTGTATACATCGCATGTAAGAAATTAGAGAAGGAAGTATTTTTCTCTTGGAATAGAATATACGATCTGATGCCCATTTGCCTGCCATAGAGTTACCTATAGTTGTCTTCTTTCATGACTAATAATCTATAATAATCATTCTTACCTTGAATCTGGCCGCAATGGCCTGTTGGTAAGGTCTCTGCAGCGGAACCGGAGGGTTTCAGATTTGACACCCGATTCCACTGGAGAACCGTCGTGTAAGGTGCCAACTCAGGTGTTGTCCTCGTCATCTGACAGCGGTTCAAAATTACAAGATCCGTCCCAAAATAGCCCTAGTGTTGCTTTAAAATGGGGCGTTAATGACGTTAATATAACTAAACTAAACTAAAACTTACCTTGAATCAAATTAAGAATAAAGCATCAAACTATTTAAAATTATTAAAGGTCAGATAGACAGATTTTTGACCATGTAATGGTTTTGTGATTGAATATTTATTAAGGGAAGAAATTCTACAGTAAATCTGGCATGTAAAACATAAAGATCTTTTGCTAGATACATTGCCATCTGAGTAGTCCATGAACGTACCTCATTCGAATCTTGAAAGTACATCAGAAAATACCCATAGGCTTTAAAACATTTTTTTAATTCTAAATAGCATATATAACGAATATTGACAAGATTCACGTACATATAGATAAAAGCATGAAAACTCTGATTGACAAATTAATTGAACAGAAAATGATTCGAAAAACAGCATGATGGATGTTAACCATCACATTCAGGTCCTTCACTTTTGCTCTCTTCTTTCTCCAACTCATTCTGTCTCTGGATTGCAACAGTCTCATTTTTTTCCACCAGATGGCGCAAATATTAATGCTGTCATTATGAGCAGGGTTTGATTAGGAAGATAATAAATCAATCATTATTCTTTATTGAAATCTCCACATTCCACAGGTGGAAAGAGTTTTACTCACCACGTGTTTAATTTGCAACAAGAAGTATACACGATAGGGGATAAAAAAAACACCTATGGATTTGATGAATAAAGCGGATTACTGATTCATAGTAAAGAGATTAGCTTCAATTAGTCCAAAGACTGGACATTAGAGAGAGGACTGCGAAGTGCCTGCTCACTTTTCTAATCAAAATGGAAATAAATAAGATGCAGAATTCGTGCATAGTACATTGCCTGAGGCAGTGGAGGATTTCTTCAATTCAAAAATAAGCTTACCAGAAAACAGGAGACGACCCTCTAACGATTTATTGGTGGACTCGCCAATTAGCTTACTTTCCTGCAGGGCAGGAAACTCTTTCCAGAATGCCATTGCTGATCAGGTGTCCCCACTCCACATTCTTGATTGTTTGAGTTTTATCAATGACAATTTTTTTTAAAATACTGAATATCATTTTCCGACTTTTTGGAGGTTTTTCGAATCATGGAGTTGTTCAAGCAAGGATTCATGAGGATCATCAAAAATAAATAATAGCAAAAAATTCTGAAAAACATTTAAGTAAATTAATTTGGCCAATAATTTGAGTTGCCGCGGTGGCCTGATGGTAAGACGAAAGCTTCGGAACCGGTGAGTTTCGGGCTCGAGACCCGATTCCACCGAAGAACCGTCGTTTAAGCGGGTCTACTGCAAGTTAAATCCGTCGGGCCAAACGCTCTCTCGGGGGTATGGTGCGGAAGCGTGGACAGGATATGAGCCACCACTGGTGTCGCCCTCATCATCTGACAGGGGCTCAAAATTATAAGGTCAGTACCAAAATAATTCAGTGTTGCTTTAAAAAACGGAACGATAATATAACTGAACTGAACTAAATTGACCAATATTTTTCTAATTTTAAATTAAATTATACTTTTTATTTGGATTTTTTTTTTACCTATTCAATTTCTGAGTATTTTAAAGTGAGGCAATTCCAACTCTCTCCCAAGAGAGCAAAATTTTTTTGCTCAAGAAATCTAGTCTATTATTACCACAATTTCGAATAATTCTCATTTCTCACATTGGTGCCTATTCCCCATTATAACATATAGCCACACGAAGTGCTTTCCGATCATCGCGTATACATGAATATTCAGCGATGACCTCGAGTGCGCTTCTGGGTGGTCGATCACTGATAGACTTGAAATGTGGAATGAATCTCGACTCGGACAGCTATCTGGACATGTCTCGGGGGATGAAGTGTGACAACTTGGCGTGATATGATACGCCCCTTCAAAAGATGCAAAAGACTACCTGCGAAGCGAATGGAAACTTATAGAATTTCTCCGGGGATATCAGCTGCGAGATGAGCCTTTACTTTTACACATCGTGAGAGGAAAACTAGAATTTCTGTCAGAGATCTCATGAGAATTTATCGCTGAATGCACTGATCTTCAGACTCTTGTATAAATAAGCGGAAAGCATTTTATTTGGGTACAGGGAAAAGATTTGAAAGTGAAAATTGCTTTTAATTTGTTTATTTTGCATCAGCTATGTTCAACTGTTTTTTTAAATTCAATTACAATGAAATTTAGCTGATACCAAATAAACAGAACATATTTAAAATCCGAATCTAAAAGTTTTTTAGTTGGGAAAAAAATGTTACAAAAATAAGCACAGGAAGGGAAAATGTTAGGATATTTTTAAAACAAAAGATAGTAACAAAATCATGTTTTTTAATGCTAACAGCTCTAATAAGCAACACATACATATATTAGTGTGTCCCATAAGTTTCTTTCCTAGTCCTAATATGAAATGAATACACAATATTTACTGTTTAAGATATTATTTATGTTGTTATATAAGAACACTTTTGCTCTATTACCTTCTTCCATCTTTCAGAAAGCCTCATTATACCTTCTGTCCAAAATTGTTGTGTTTTGGACAAGAAATAATCCTCGAGATGGGTCTTTATACCGCTGGGGGATTTAAAGCGCTTATCCCGAACGGAATTATTTTAGAGATAGAAAGAAGTACTAATCAGATGGAGCGAGATCTGGGGAGTATGCAAGATGAGGTAAAACATCCCAATATGGCTGTAAGAGCTTCTCTCTTACGACTAATGCAATATGTAATTACTCGTTGCCATGATGAAAAACAGCGCCTCGTCGGTTCATTAATTCCGGCCGTTTTTTTTGCTATGGTAGCTTTTAATTGATTCAGTTGCTGACAGTATTTCGGGGAATTTATTATTTCACCTTCATGAAGGAGCTCGTAGAAAATTACGCCTTTCCAATTCCACCAAATGGACAAAAGAACTTTTTTGGGGTGCAGTCTTGGTTTTGTGACAGTTGAAAGACTATTGTCATTTTACACCAAGTGACATAAACGGCTAATATATTAGCCTGCATGTTTGCTCAAGCAGAACCATATAAGACCATTCATAGCACAATGAAAAAGAAACTTTTGAGACAACTTAATATTTAAAAATTTCAATAATAAATTCAGAAAACACGGAATTTAAAAAATAGCAGTCATTTGATTGGACTAAAATAAAGAATGCACTACTTAACTAAAAATCTTTTTTCATTTCAGTGTTTTAAAAAGGCGAGTCATTCTTGTTCATTTTTGATTGATAATATAATAAATCATTTACATTTTCAATTGAATTAAGCAATTTAAGAATTATTCTCTTCCTAGAATTCAAAGGGGCCGGTGTGGACTAATTTAACTAATGATAAAACCATTTATCCACAATTCTTAATATTAAAATAAATTTTTCGAATTAAACTCAAATTATATATGATATTTTAAAGTAGAAAGCATAAAAATAAAATAAGAAAACTTCGCACCAAAAGCTTCCGACTTGATCAAATCTCACTATTTGTTAACACTTTGAAATTACACGATGTTCTTATTTTTTTCATAATAATATAATAGAGTAGAGAAATAAAAAAAGGGTAATGATAGAATAAAAAAGAATAGAATAATAGAAACAAGATATTATTATATTAGCATAATGGAATAAAATAACAGAAAAAAAGATATTAGTATATTAGTACAATAAAAATAAAAGTATATTTTACTTTCATATTTGTGTAATTAGATAAATGTTGCTTTACTTTCATATTTGTGTAATTAGATAAATGTTAAACGTTCTTTTGTAATATTTGCTGCTATCTAATTAGGATACATTTAACACATTTCACTGCGTAATTTTTATAGCTTCTTTCTTGAATAAAATTCTAATTCAGAATTTAAATGATAAAATCCAAAATTTAAAAACTCTTTTAATGATGCTGATTCAAATCTGAGAAATATTGATAATAAATGTATTTTATAGAGGAATTATTTTATCTAGTGGATGTTTTTATATATCTGTATGTGCGTGTGCGTGCGTGTATGTGTTGGTACTGTACTAAATAGACCATTTTATGAACAATGAAGAAATTTGGCACAAATATACTAAAGAAGCGGAACTCCACTTTAGCATATTTTGAAATGTTGATTAAAGTTTTTATTAATTAAAAATTAAGCGACATTTTGGAGTTTTTCAGGAATGACTCCCAAAACAAATTATTATAATACAAAATTAATTTTTACATTATTTAAATTTTTTTTTCTTTTTATTCATATTAATTTGATTCAAATGCGTGAATTTTCAAGAAATATTTCTTGTGTAATTTTTATCAGTAGATTTTGATTGTTGAACTGAAACTCAAATCGTTTTCATCGTTCCGTTAAATATTTAACCACATAACTTTCTTCTATTATTGAATACTAATTTTTTTTTGCTTAGTTAATCTGTATAATTAACTTGAGGAATAAGAAAGTGAAGTTTTTAACATCAACATGATGTCTTGGTATTGGATTTCAATGGGATAGTTCACATACAAAATGTTCAGAACAGGTGGAAGTTTACTAAAATGGCGCAGCTTTGAGGTTTTTCACAATTTGAATATCCTTTGACTATTAACGGGACATATAGAATCCACTAACCTTTTAAAATTAGTTTAAATAAATCTGAGTAAAAGTAGTTTTCTTTGGCGTTCTGAGTGTGTATTTAATTCTCATGTCCCAGTCACAGTGCCTTAATAACAATTGAAAAAAATTGAACACATTTGCCTAATACAGGACCTATTATTTCATTTTCTACGCGATTGCTGACAAAGATTTTAAAAAATTGTCGTCAAAGGGTTGGTAGTCTTTTTTTCAAAAATCATGGATTTTATCCATGAGATTTACTGAAGTTGGCGCCACCAGTATTTACCAATGAACCAGCTGGTCGTCAAAGGCGGCTAATTTTACATAAAATTCGATGAAATGTCTTATACGCACTGATCTGTATCTAGATGAATGTAAATATGGGTACATTCCCCTAGCTTTGCTGAGATCAGGTGAAAGCGATGGAAATGATAGATCATCGGGGATTCGTATGAGACCATCAGAACCCATCAGGCAGAGGCAGGAAGATACGGCTATCCCTCCCCTCCGAAAAATCATAAAGCAACAGAGCCCCCCCCCCTTCCACTCTGCTCTCCCAGTTATCAATTTTTGCAGCCATGTTGCCAGACGTTAAAAATACGCATTAAAAAGATTTATATTTTCATCGGAAATTCATTAACTTAATGTAAAATACCGCAGTTGTAATTTATACCTTTTTTGACAGTCTTAGAGAGAGAGAAAAAAATTGATACTTCCAACGTCGCGATCGCGGGCTCTTTTGATAAAAATCTCTAATTTATCTGGTAACAAATAAACGAGTAAATACATTGTTTATTACAAGATGGAATCTGGGCTATAGTTTCCGTGGGAGTTTATGAGTTTTTGTCCCTAGGTGACCGTACTTATCTGCAGATGAAATTTATGTTGAGGAATTTTTACGGCTCGCCGTATTTTTGGAATTACTTATTAACGAGGCCCGAGTTTTTGCTCTCGTGCCTGTAATGGAATTTTTCTGACCAATGACTTTTCCAGCCCTAATCACATGCAAAAAGAAAAAGAAAGAAAAGTTTAATCTGAAGAAGAAGTTATATATAGACTTAGAGAAATTGTTTCATTTTTGACATTTTCTCCTTTATTGCGGAGGCAAGAATCTTTCACTGCTTTTTTTGTAATTTTTTTTTTCGTCTCATCTGTTCGATTAGAAATAGAATATTAATTTTCTTCGAACATTTTTTTCTACTTCTTGGAAGTAATAAAAAGGTTATAAACGGGAATTCTTTCAATGATGAAATAGAATGTCTTTTCGAAAATTTGTTTACTTAGGGTGGAGAAAATACTTCCACTGTAATAATGACTCTCGCTTTCGGTGTTCACTTCCAACGTTTTTCTTTCTTTTCTTTTTTTTTTTTTTGCCTTCTTTTTCTTGATTCTAGAACAAAATAAATAATTTCACTCTGTAACGAATTAGGTTAAGTCTTTTCCAACAATGCAATGCAAAAAATAGTTCAATATTTATTATTACAATATTGTTATGGATTTACTTCCATTGGGTTCTTTTCCGATTTATTGGTCGATGAAATAAACAGGTCTTTAGTTTAAAAAAAAAACGACGACATTTATTGAACACGAAGACATGAATACAAAGACAACAAATATATACGGCCAAGACGAAGACAAGCAACACACAGCAGCACATTACAACAAATAGTAGCCCGTAAGTAGTAATATGTAGTAATAACAGCCACAGCACACAAAGCAGCCAGACAGAATTCACCAGAAGTGGGCCTACTACATGACTGGCTACTCCTCACAGGACTCAATGCTGCTTCCACAATAAAAGCCTAGACTCAACACACAGCTCAGTTCAGCAATCGCTTGGGTTCCACACAAAGCTTGTTCTTCGCTGGACTATTCCACCGTTGCGTCATTATCCTCTCGATGACTCGATACGACTCCAACGCCCTGCAGCTTGAGACTGCCGGTCTTTTCTAATTCCCGGGAGGCGGACAGAGAAGTCAGGTATATCTCTGCTGCTATTCGATAAATCACTAATATTCTCGAAGTTTTCAGTAATATCTATTTTGTCGCCAAAGTGGCCAAATTCGTCGCCAAGTTGCCAAAAGATCGCCAAGCTCTGAGATCACTGACGCGGCATCCAACAGAGCTGACCCCAAAACGGTTTTTCCAATGAATGAACTAACCGTGCTGGGAAGCAACATTATAGATTTGTAACAATATGTTACCGGCAAAGTATGAAACGTCGGCTTTCTATATAATGCCAAGGCATTGTCTATAATGTCGAACATTTTTAGGGAAAGTAAGAAACGTGAGAATTATTAGAAACTTTCCCTAGGCATTGTATACAAAAACTAGACATTCTATAGAATGGCAAATGCAATTTAGACAAAGTATGAAAGTCCTGATAAAACTTTTATATATGACCTCCTCTTATATATGGCATGCATTTCTCAAAAATACCAATTTTACTCTAAAAAATGAAAGTGCTATTAAAAAATTTATTCAAATTACGTGAAGAAAAATGAAAGTTGTACAAAATAAAATTAATGCTTTTCTTACTAAGGGAAACAAAATACTCATAAAAAAATAAGAATTTAAAATGAATCGATTTGTTTCAACATGGTAGGCTTGAATGACATTTTGATTCACCGTCGCATCATAGGGATTCGGCTACTAATAATCTCCGAGTTTTTTCTTAGCAATCATTTTGATTTTTTGTACATCATTTATTAACTTCAACTAGCAGTTTCGGTTAAGAAAAACTGTTTTTCGCTACATTAACTCGAATATTGGAAAGACATCATCCAATCGTGTGTGTATTGGTCATGACTCCTTTTCCAACACTACAGCCTACTCCTCCATTTACATGCAGAAAGTAAAATGCGAATCTTTTGTGGAACAAATTCAAGTAAAATTGCGTATTTTGATACTCTCGAACAAACTAAATAGGGCAACTTAAAAATTCTGAGCTTCAGGCGCGCGTTGAAAGTCACGTGGCTTATCATATCATTTTTAAAATGAATCGGATATATATTTCATACTTTGTCGGTTTCTCATATGTCGTTCTATAGAATGGAAATGCGTGAAATATTTATCGTTTCATACATTGGCGGCTAGTCTTGGGCTTTATATACAATTAATTCCTAGACATTCTATAGAATGCCAGATTTCTTATACTTTGCCGGTAATATAATAATGGCTATAAAAGCTTATATACAATTTTCTGAACAAGTATATTTATGCTAAAATAATGCCAAATCAAGCCACCTCCGCCCTATTATGACATCCGGGATGCTGAAGAACAATACCGGATTACATAAGAGCAAAATTATGGTTGAGTATTAATAGCCGGGTGCAACTTTTGTAGTAGGAAAGATGTCCTGGCATTGGAATGAGTTGACTAGACCTTACACCATACAATATTCAGCAAAAAGGCAAGAACTAGTCGTCATACCGGAAGTTCCTTATCCTCATTTTTGCATCTCTTCACTAGTGAGGGTTACTTTTATAATATAGTGTTAGTCAGAATTGCGTACTATTTATTTAGAATCTTTAACCTATTACTTATTAAATATCTTCAGTACTTTTGTTATAATCCTCCATATTAAAGATAATAAAATGTTTCACTCAACTTAGAAACAGAATTTTAAATAGCAGAAAACACTATCTCTAAAAAAGCAAAGTTTTCGTAACCTTTGTTGGGTTAATATGTGTCTGATTTTTATTGCAGCCTCAGAAAAACATCAGAAAACGACCACAAATTTTTTTAGAAGAGTCTAAACTTTTGATAGTTTTTCTTTCTTTCCTTTTCTTTAAATGATAATCAACTTGATTTTGATTTATTCTTATTCTTCACATCTTCTTCCTAAAAGATAATTCAGTTAGAAAATTATAATCCGCCAAAAAATAATAATAATAATTGGTTTAAAACCATCATTCGAAGTGGGAAAGATCGTATGCTCGATCGTATCGATTTATGACCTACAACCTCTTGCACTCAAGTGACAATGTAGGGACACATGCAATAACTATTAATTATATTGCATATAAATATGGCGTGAGTTATATAGATAACACAAAAGGTTAAGTTGTGAAGAAGACTATTTACTTTAAAGAACATTCTTACAAACATTTCGGTTGATATCGCATATCAAAATAATTCCAGTGTTTGAACTTTGTGAAGTTTCGGAATAATATGTGAGCCGCGGTGGCCTGGTGGTTAGGTCTCGGCTTCGGAACGGGAGGGTTTCAGGTTCGTGACCCGATTCTACCGAAGAACCGTCGTGTAAGCGGATCTGGTGCACGTTAAATCCGTCTAGCCGAACATCCTCCCGCTGGGGTGGTGTGGAGAGGGGGATGCCATCTCAGGTGTCGTCCTCGTCATCTAACAGCGGTTCAAAATTACGAGGTCCGTCCCTAAATAGCCCTAGTGTTTCTTTTAAACGGGACGTTAATATAACTATACTAAACTAAGCTCGGAATAATATGTAATGAAATTTCTTGTATTAAAATTTTAAGGAATAGATGTTGTCAGCCAAAAAAATTAGACTATTGGTATTCTCATGTGGTAAAATAATAGTGTTTTAGACAGATAATAGATACTATATAAAAATGAATAAGCAAATACAGAATAATTAACTATTATTATTTTATAGGCACATTAAGTATCAAACTACTTTTTGGAAGTTATCAGAAATTTGTTGTTATTTGTAATTATTTAATTTTAATCATTTATATACGGTATAAGAAGATGCACTTTGAGGCAAACTGCAATCTCTACATTTATTTAGTATGCAAGCGATCCACGAAACATGTTGTACTTGTTTAGCTAGAAACCAAAAAGCAGTTCAGATAGTGTAACTTTCACATATTTTGTTGCTTTTAAAAAAAATCTTAAAGGAATTTTTATCACCATCTAAAATATTATGTTTCAGTTACTAATGTTTTATTTTGATGTAATGGAATGAATTATAATTTATATCATACTTTATAATACGTTTCATACGTTTCTTTGATAATTTTATTTTAGAAAAAGATAATTATCATAATCTCAAAAAGATCAAAACTGCTAATAATAATTATGATTATTGTATTTAGTTATATATAAAGCTGAAAAAATATTTTTAATTAATATTTATTTCACGTTTTGAACACATCCCATATGTACAGCATTGTTTTAACTAGAGTCCCTTGCAAACGTGTCAGGAAAACAATATTGCGCTCTTTTCAAATGAGATATAATCAAGATAAAGTATTTGATATATTCCTTAATTGATTGGTTTTAATAAACACTGAATCGTATAACTTTAAACATTATTCAAATTTAAAGAAATATATTTTTAAATTGTGCCATGGCACAACATCCTCCTTTGCATTGAGAAAAATACAAAGAGTTATCGAGCTAGAAAAAAAATGTAAGAAAAAAATACATTCTGAAAACTTTTAATTCTTAAAATTATTCTTTAAAAAGTTATTTAATAATATCTAGACATATTAATTATGTGAGAAAATGTGAAAAAAAATTAAAAAGAATACTTTTTCGTGGCGTTTGATTGTTGTTTATCAATCATTCAATTACATTTTCATGGAATGAACAAATAATTATAAATGTGTAAATGCAATGTGATTATGAAGTTTTTATACACGTTGATTATATTCCTTTTGAAAATAACTTTGAAGAATGTAGACAAATGAATTTGGGTCTGCTTTGTAGAATATTTAAGAGGTATAAGTAAAAGCAGAATATTTTATCTGCAAATTAAAAAAACCAGGATTCAATAGGCGAACTCCACAATCATATTCTAAAACACTATTTTTCAAGATGAAAAGTCTTGCGGACCATACCTAAATTATTCACAAACCATACGAAAGTAGGCAAAATATGGTTTATCATCTACTATAGACTGTGGAAAAAAGCGCTTTAATACAGTATGTTATGTCCAACAACGTAGCTTCATTATATAAATGAGATATTTAAAAAAAAATTCGAATTGAAGAGCATTCTATAAAAATTTGCAGCAGGTATCTGTTATATAACTACAATGCAACCAAAAATATTTTAACTGTTTTAATCGTATTAGAAGTAGTTAAAAATAACGAAAATATTTTTAGTTATAAAATAACTCTGTTACATTCATTTGCATTAAATTTCTGATATAGAGTGGATGCATGTGATCATATTGTAGTATCTTGTGAAATAAATACTGCTTATGCAGGATATGTAGTAACTTTAAAGTTATATTTATTACGGAAGGTTATTGCTTTCAACATTTTTTGAAAAAAAAATGTTTATATTGCTATATGTGTGTTTTTTCAATTAGAACTGTGTTTTTATAAAAAAAAAAAAAATATCATACACAGGTGGTTATCAAAAAATGGAAACACTTGTAAATAAAAGTGACATTTTTGAATGCGCTTCATAAGCATTAAAATATAATAAATAGCCACCAGTTTTTTTTGTAAATAGCAATGTATATATTCCGGTAGTATGTGTTAGCTTTATTGAATTTTTATATTTCTTGGAGTTTTTTCAAAAGCCTTAAATATCGGAACTCTCAGATTTTCAAAGAGGCTAGATTGTAGGAGCCCATCTAGCTGGAGCAAGTGCTACCGAAACGGTCCCACTTTCAAGTGTTTCTAAAAGTACATGTCATGACAACATGCACATGAGCATGCTGTCATGCACAGTAGCACAGCATGTTAAAGTCATGTCAACATGCACACAGTGCGACAAGATACGCTCAGCGAAGCAAAATAGTGGACGGAAAGAGAAGCTCAGTGAAAGAGACCGACGGGTATTGAAGAGGAATGTAATGTCTAAAAAGCGAACAACTGCAACAAAAGTGACAGCAGAGCTCAATACCCATCTGGATTATTCATTGTCAGTGATTACTGTTAGAAGACACCTTCATAAACAGAACATTTACGGCGCAGCAAATTCCTAGCCACTTGTAACAGAAGTTAATGGTAAACGATGTCTACAGTGGTGTCACATTCAAAACAACTGATCGATCGATAAGTGGAAGACAGTAATATGGTCTGAAGAACCGTGTTTCACACTTTTCCCTACTATAGGATGGGTGCATGTTTGGAGGACATCTGCACAAACGCATGATCGTGATTGTCTCCTTCCAACTGTTAAGCATGGAGAAGGATCTGTCATGACATGGGCTGCCATGTCATGGTTTTCTGCAGGACCAATCGTTACCCAGAAAAAAGGGAACACTGGGGGGAAGTATAGATAAATTTTAGCTGACCAAGTCAATCCTATTGTGCAAATTTTGTTTCCTGCAAGAGATGGAATTTTTCAGGATGATAACGCATCTATCCATGCAGCGAGATTTGTCCAATCAAGGTTTGATGAACACGAGAATGAAGTTAAACATCTGCCTTTGCCCGCACAGTCACCTGACCTCAATATAATTGAACCTTTATGATCTGTTTTAGAGCGTTCAATATGGAATCGTTATCCTCCACCGACATCTGAGGCCGCGGTGGCCTGGCGGTAAGGTCTTGGCATTGGTACAGGAGGGTTTCAGGTTCGAGACCCGATTCCACCGAAGAACCGTCGTGTGAGGGGGTCTGTTGCACGTTAAATCCGTCCTGACCAAACGTCCTCCCGCTGGTGTGGTGTGGCGTGGTGAGAGGGGTCGTCCTCGTCATCTGACCGTGGTTCAAAATGACGAGGTCCGTCCCAAAATAGCCCTAGTGTTGCTTCAAACGGGACGTTAATATAACTAAACTAAACTAAACTCCACCGACATCTCTCCCAGAACTTCCACAATATCACCAGGAAGAATGGTGCAATATTCCTCTAAACACTATTCAACACTTTTATGAATCTATTTCTAGGCGAATACAAGCTATATTACATGCCAAAGGAGGTCCTACACCATATTAATTAATCACTGTTCATGAATCTAAAGTGTTTCCATTATTTTGATAACCACCTGTACATCAAATTAATAATTTAACAAATTTACATCAAATTAATAATCTACCAAATAAACATCAAATTAATAATCTTCCAAATATACATCAAATTTATAGTTTTGTCCAAATGGTTTATTTTTCTAAATGAGTCGACTTTAAAATTCGTCGAGTTTAAAAATCGTATGATTCAGTTAGTATCATATTAATTAAAAAATGTTTCCGACTTTCAAAGGATTTTGCATGTTTTGACAAAAATTAGATTTTATGTTAAAAATATTATTCATGAAAAAATTTTAATCTCGAGTTACGAATATATCGATTTACTCAAATATCAAATATAAAAAATGAATGCATATTTATGAAAGGAATTCGATTATAATAAATAAACATATTTCCAGCTAAAACCTCAGAAAAATAAACTTTCAAATACTTTTTAAGATGGAAACATTGAAGTTTGATTTAGTGAATGAAATAATTAATGATTTCCTTATACTTATAGAAAAGCTTTGAAAAAAAATAACCGGAAATCTTTTTATCAATTTATTTCTTATCAGAATTGCGTTCAGATGTTTCTTTAAAGCTCTATTTTTAAACCACTTAATCAAGGCGGACATAAAAAACAGTGCCCACATTATATTTTATAACGATGCTAAGGTTCATTTCTAGTTGCATCATAAATTCTCCATCATTTAAAGACTGCACATTTTCCGAGCTCGTTTCTGAAAACGACTTCTCATTATTTTTTTAGCTGTTTTTGTGTACTTTAAATGCTTTCTGTGAGCTGGAGTAATTTTGGAAGGATGATTACCCTTTGAATGGGAAAGAGAGAAAAAAGATTTCATCAAAATAAATAAATAAAAATATTCTGCAGTTAAAGAAGGTTATTGTGTAAACTGTTATTGTAATAAATATGACGTGTATAATAGCGTATTTCCTTAAATTCAAAAATATGCTTGTGGTTATTTTATTATTTCATTTCTTGAATCGTGAGTCAAAATGCATACAAATTTATTTTAAACCTATTTAAAATGCTTCTTTGTGAGTGAAATGAATTATTTTTCAAACATATTTAAAACGTCCTTTCTGACTAGAATGAATTATTTTAAAACATAGCTTGAATATTTTTTATGAGTGAAATAGGAAATGAGAATTTTCACAGTAAAAATAGTATTTAAATTAAAAGAAAATATAATTTTCCATTATCAAATATTTTTAATATATTTAAAATGACTCTGTGAATGAAATGAATTATTCTTTAAATATATTTAAAATGCTTTTTTTCTGACTAGCATGAATTATTTTAAAACATAGCTTGAATATTTTTTTATGAATGAAATACGAAAAGAGAATTTTCATAATCAAAACAATAGTTAAAATATGAGAAAATATTATTTTCGAATATCTAGGAAAAAATTAATATTATTTCAATTGACAATGGATTCTAAACAATTTAAATTCATAATGTTGGATTTTAAAAATGCATCACTAGTAATGCACTATGAGTTAAATTTATATTTTATCCAATGAATTATTTTAAAATAAAGTCAAATCTTTTATTTCTCAAGCAGAAATTATTTTATTCAAACTTCAACTGAACAATTTTGAAATGAGAAAATGCAAATCTACAAGATATCACTTTTAAAAAATTCATATATTTTCACTAAAAACATCATTATAGAATTCGGTTTAAAAATTCAGTTAATAATTTTATTTTTATAAAAATTTAATTTCTTAAAAAATTTGCAAACGTTAATACTATCATCAAAAAAGTTAATTATTTCAATGTATACTTTTTCGGAATAAATACTGGAGCTGAAATTAATCTGCAGAAGTATATTCTCTTTTCAGTATACAATTCATATTTCCGCATTATATAAATTATAATGAAGACGGAAGAAAAAAATTAATCATCATATAAAAAGTTTTTATTTACTTTTTGTAGATAAAATTAACCTGTTTCTACCCGAAATCATTTCAGTTCATCTTGTTCACTTATATAATACAACTTCCAAGTGCGTTTTAATTCGGAGATTTTTTACATTATATGCATTAAAATGCTATTTTTTTTTCTTTTTTGGTGGTCAAAAATTAAACGTTTTTGTATGCTGCACTCTCCGTTCTGTATTCTCTATACTCAGAGATTATCAATCCTTCCTGATTTCTTCACTATTTCCCAAAATTCGCTTCAATTCGATGCGCAAATCTTGATGTGTTTTTAGATTTCAGAATCGTGTTCGTACTTTTGTGGATAATTAATGCTTTTGTATGGGTTTTTTAAAAACTGTTTTAATCCTTACGGAATAAATTTAGTTTAACTCTTTCGCCATCCTCTCTGCACGTGAAAATTTCTGCTTTTGTCCTATTAGAACAAACAGAGAACAAAAAAAAAACCTCACACAAGTAGACATTTACAAAACATTTTAAAAGTTTAAAAATGTAGAAGAATGCTTGAAGCGCTGGGCGCCCTGTAAAAGTTTCACTTGAAGGCACTAGACGTATTACGGACGACGAAGAAGTTAAAAATACATGAATTTTCCGTACTGAATATCAATAATGTATAGAAATAAGTCATATGCCATCGCCATGATTATTTGCTTCACGAATATATGGAATTTGGTCAATAGATGGTCATTTAAAGAATTCCTTTCCTTGATAATGATTTTTATATGCAGATGGTTCTCTCTTGTGTAGATTTTCTACATCTTCAAATATGGATAGTTCACAATAAATCAAATGTTTTATCCTAGCTTGGATACAAGCTTCAGCAAGAGGCGTAATAAACTGCTCTATCAAATAGCAATTATTTCAATTAAATATTTTTATCTACTAATAATTAAAAAAAAAGTCTCTCTGTGTGTTTGGGGATCTACAATCCAACCCACTAGAGTTAGAGTGACCAAAATTGACACATATATATTTTGGAGGGTGAATGCATATGCTTAGAATCATTTTTCTTGAAATTTGAATTATAATTTTAAAAATTAAGCGAAATTTTGGCGGGCTTTTGTGGGATAATTTCCGAAAATATTATAGCATAAAAATGAGTTTCACTCCCTTCTAAAGTTTAAAAAATTTAATAAATTGTAATGCCAAATTAATAGTCATGCCATTTTTTTTCTGAATTTTGAAAGCTTTTTAAAAATATTTTTTCTGACATTTTTAACAATAAATTACATCGTTGCTCTGAAATTCAAACCATTTTCATTGTTACACAACAAATAAAAATGAAATCGGGAAAAGTGGTAGTTTTAACCGAAAATAAATGATTTATTTTACTTTTACAATAAAATTCTCAAAAATAATATTTGCTATGTTTATATTAACTCTCTATCTACTCAACCGTGATTTGCTTATTTTTGGCATTTCTGTTAAAAAAAGTGTGAAAACTATATTTGTATCCAACGCATTTGAAAGAACTAATTTACATGTAGAATATCTAAACGCGTTTTCTGAAGAATATATATGTCACTGTGATTGATTCACCGAAATTTATATTTATTAAAATAATTTTCAATTTGTGGTCTGTTACATTTTTCATAGTTTGAGCTATATATAGGTGAAATAAAAATTAAATATTTCCAGTATTTTTTTAACTAATTATGTTTTTTCTAACATTGAAAAATTTGTTAAATTTTCATTAAATAAACAGATTTTTCAAAACTCTTTTATATATTTTTTCTTCTAATAGTGACATTTCAAACCGGTTTGGCTATTTGGAACAATACAAAATGTTTAAATATCATTTTTTTAAAAATTCGTCTCCGAAAATTGTCGAATACCTTAATATCTCTGTAGTTTACAAAACAAATAAAAGGTGAAATTACAATAACACGAAAATTAAAAGTTTTAGATTTTTAATAGTACCATGATGGCATGGCATCGATCTCGCTTAGGAAATTCGTGATCAGAATGAACAGAACATATGTAAGACAACTGAATTAAGATAACTTTAATGCCTGATAATTTTTTGGAATCATAGTCATGAAGTTATATGTAAGCGATTTATCTAAAATCAAATATAACCAATATTCCAGGAAGAACCAGCTGGTCAGCTAAGGCGATTAATCTGTAATAATTTGTCTTGTATATCTGGCATAGGGAAATGTAATAATAAATAATCCTGTAAATGTACGAGGAACGGAGACTCAGTTTTATCATTGCTTTATCCAAGATGTTTAACCCGTAACTGGAGGGATGAATTTCCTCATGCGGCCAAAGATTTGGGAGTCAAATTGACTTCATTGTTAGTTTTCTTTTTTATCTTTTGTAAACCGTATTGAAATTTATTTTAGAAAACGCAATACATTCTGGAAATCATATAACTACCAAAAGTATTAAATATTAATATTAAAAATGTTAAACGTTATATCATTAAATGTTGGGAAGATGTTATAAAAAAAAAAACCTAAACAATCTTTTAACGAGTTTTTACTTCGTTTGGATATTATGGAATGGCACTAATGTTAGTAACTGTTAGAATTTAACAAGGAAAAATAAAGAATATAACATTTTAAAATATTTTAGAAATATTTCTTTAATCTTTTTGCATTATTCAAATTAAAAGCAGTTTGAGACATGAAGTAAATAACTCCATAAATAACAAAAAAAAACCTTTGAAAAAGAATAACTCGGTTATACGCATGTATTCATACTTATTTTGCCAACGTATTGCTCAAAGAACAACTTAAAGGTATGAGGAGATGATTGTATTCAATTACAAGATACCACGCTACAATCAGAGTTGATGAATAACACTGAATCATTTTGACTCCCCCCTCCAGTTAAGGGTTAAGAACGAATAGAAATTTCTTTACAGGTTCATGCGTTAAGATATAACTAAACTATGATTTGACCAATCTTGATGTTACTAATTTCGAGAGGCCTTAACATATGAATCAGCAAATCAGGCAAGGAAAAAAACCTTTTATCATTCTCGCAAAACACAGTAAAGAAATATTAAAAAGTAAATTTTCATCATTTTATCCCTCATTTTTTATCCCTCCGCTTTCATCTTCACCTGTTTATTCTTAAGAAAAGTAGGACTTTCATAAGAGATACTCGTTTTTTGAAATTAAATTTTTTTCCTTCCGATGTAATGAGAAATTATTTGCGCAGCCAGCGTTTATAATCTCATCTTCAAATAGTTTCTAAAGCACAAAATATAAAAGCATTATTATTATTTTTTTTTCTTTATTTTCCTTGGCTCGTCCCTATTACAAAAGTTTTTTTTCGCTGACTTTCCTTTATTCCACAATCTTTTCCATGCATTTTTTTAACTCTCTGGTTGAAAATCAGTGATTAAATCTTACTTTTATTTTCGTTTTTTTCCCTTAATTTTTGCTCTTGGAAGTCATCAGAATTTTCCCAACGACCAGGGGGGTTCAATTAAAGAAAGTATTAACAAAACTCACGTTAAAACAAAACACATTTCTTCTTATAAGCATCGAGTTCTTTTTTTTTATTCCTTCATATCTAATTTATGCTTTCGGTTATGTAAAACGAACAACTGAGCGAATAAAGAAGAAATAGAAAAATAGCAATTAACCTGAATACAGGGCCAGCCGCTTTTTTTTATTAATCATGTTTTATTAAGCAAAACTAACCTCTACCTTGGAAATTAGAAGAAAAAAAAATGAAACTTTTGCTTGCCTTATTCCACGCTTCATTCACAGAATTTGATTAAAATATGAATTTGTTTAATATAAAGAGAAAAAAAATGGATGAAGTAGTTTAAGTGTGCTCAGAAAATTGCTGCTATTAATCAATGTTTGCGATTCATATTATTCTAGTTCTTTGCCTTTTAATTTACTTTTCCCAAAATAATATTTTCAATATTTCCTGTTGATTTTTGCCAGGTGACTCCTTAAAGTGTAATGCACATTTCAATGAATTATTAAAAAAATTAATATATGCGTTTTTTACTAAGCAGTAAGGCATTAAATTCGTTATAAAGTGAAATAAATCATCATTCTAATTTATAGTCTAACGCGCTAATTTTGTTGAGAACATACTGGGTTGACTATAAAATAAAACAAAGTCATCTTTTTTTTAATGGATTTTTGTGCAAGTTTCATTGCAAATCAGTCATTAAATTTCCTACTTAGAGAAATGTTGTGAACTTCTGAGTTTACGGATTAATATCTTTATTTTACTGTAAATAAGTAATAAAGTTTGGAAAACTTCATTATCCTTTTAGTATATGGATTAATGCGCCGATTCTACCTCAAATAAATTTCTAAATGTTCTCAATAAATCGTTGATATCGCTTTAATATGTGAATTAATGTACAAAATCTCCCAGAAATAAGCGGCTAATTTTAATTAGAAAATATCATTTGCATTGAATTATCTCAGCGCTTCTTTGCAATCATTGCCAGGGGTTTTAGTTAGTATTCAGAAGTAAATATGTTCATATGAATGATGAAAATAGTTGCGGTTGAAGTAGAGTTTTAAGACTTAAAGTCAATATTATTGTCCCAGTCAAAATGCAGAAAATTATTTTTTTAAAAAAACTATCTCGATATGAGCAACAAACACTATCATACTGATCAAAGGAATGGAATAAAATTTTGGTTCAAGGAATTTTTGAGGGATAAGCTCAAAAATCATATAACAAATAACAGTTAAACTCGAACAGTTACGATTATAGTTACAAAATTTAAAAAAATTCAAATGGGCAGCATCAAGTTTTTTTTTATTGGAATGTGTTCTCCATAGCAAAAAACAATAAACGGCATTGGAACGGTACCTGTAGCACTAAACTCTTGAGGGCTAGACAGACTAAGAAGAAGAGAGAAAATAATCAATAACAGTAGAGAAATAATAGGAAAAAAAAGTCATTTTATTGTATCTCACAAATTTACTGCTTAATCTACTTCCATCACGATGGCCCTTCACATGCGGCAGATGGTGCCTAGAACCATAGCACGAGATGTCATGCCGAAAGTAATCTGTTGAGCTTCATGTCTCTTACACACACCACTATTGTTTTTTTCTTTCTTTCTTATCTGTCTAACTCTGGTGATTTTCGGCTACAGATACCACTCCAACGTTTTTTTTAAAGGAGAACTATGCGTTACCCTTTGAAAATTTTGAAATTTTGTCACTGTAACCGCAATTGTTAGAGCGTAACTATTATTTTTCGTATGATTCTTGAGCGTATATATCAAAATACCTTGAACCAAAATTGTATTCCTTTCCTGTGAATGGTATGATAATTACAGTCTCATATCAAGATTTTAATAGCTTACACGTGTTCTGTTTATTTGCTGGTGACGTAGAGTTTTACGGCTTAAAGCTACTATTATTGTCCCTGTCAAAATATTGTTCCCTAGCCGCCTTCAGAGATCAAACATTTCAATGGGAATATTGGTGGGAAAATCGATATCATATTGTAACTTGTATTGAGACTGCGTTATTTTAATAGCCTTACATGTGTTCTGTCTATCATGCAAACGAACCTCTCTAAAGGAATCAATACTGATCAATCACATCAAAGCACCATTTAAAACTCAAATGCTCAGGCAATCTCTTTTCCAAATTACTTTATTTTAGTGGTTCTAAAACTTAATGGTCTTCTTTCCCATGTAAACTACTCGGATAATGAATAGAATTCCTTAGTTTTTAATAATATAGAAAAAAACCCAAGTAAATAATTATCTATAGAAACTATGAAAAAGTTTTGAATTTCATTGCTTCAATTGAATTAAAACAATGGAAATCATTGTTGAAATTATAAAAAAAGATATTATTCAAAAATTATCAAATCGTGAGGAAAAAAGTAGATTATTATATAAATTACTACCATTAAAAAAGATAGTTATGTGATAGTTCTCTTCTAATAGTGCATAAATAACTGTTGTGCTGTTATATTTTTGAAGTTATCACTGAGTCAGTCTAAAATGTCGTTGAATTTCAAATTTATAAAAATTGACTAGCCATGTGACTCGCCTATAGTTCATACCAACATCTAGCTTCAGCGTAATTTATCACGTTGACTGCCTCTTGACTCACCTCTGGTTCATATTTAGTTACTAGCCTCCATTTATTTTATCACGTTGACTGCCTCGTGACTCACCTCTGGTTCATATTTAGTTACTAGCCTCCACTTATTTTATCACGTTGACTGCCTCGTGACTCACCTCTGGTTCATATTTAGTTACCTAACCTCCACTTATTTTATCACGTTGACTGCCTCGTGACTTACCTCTGGTTCATATTTAGTTACCTAACCTCCACTTATTTTATCACGTTGACTGCATCGTGACTCACATCTGGTTCATATTTAGTTACTTAGCCTCCACTTATTTTATCACGTTGACTGCCCCGTGACTCACCTCTGGTTCATATTTAGTTACCTAGCCCCCACTTATTTTATCACGTTGACTTTTATTTATCTGTATTGTTTAGTTTGATTCTCATCATGTTACCTTGTACTTGACCAATGTGATCCACGGATTTCCTTTGAAAGGATTCTATTCAAAATTTGATAAGAATTTGCAAATTTAGTTTTAGACCGCATACCAAATTTAATTGGTCTAATTCTACGCGATTTTGAATTATATTGGTCACAAAAAGATAGATATAATTCCAAAAATGTGTTTTCAGTATTCAGGGTAGTCTGAAACAAAGATTCATCAAAATATTGAGGTCGAATTTTTTGACGATTAGAATAATTTTTCTTCAATTACTTCGCGTGCGAGAAGGTAATAATGAAACATACTTTCGAATACCGAGAAATATTTTAAACAACATTATTTTGTGTATTACACAGCTGATTCGGAGCAAAGAACGGCATGGGCATGAAATATTTGTTTGGTGGCAATAAATAAACTGCTGACTCCAAAAATATATGTTGAATTGCAGTCATCCCTTGCAAAGTGCGATCTGAGTGATGATGTTTAATTGTGCCAAGTTAATCGAGAGGGATCAGGTCCCCAAAACCGCTCAAGAACAAATCTTGGATAAGAAGCCCACGCACTCTAAGTTGATAGAGATAAATGGAACGGTAGACTACTGACCACACAATTCGTAAATTGAGAAATGGCTTTCAAGAGGCTTTAAATGCCTTGGAGGATTCGCAATGTTTCTACAACGGGGAGAACCCGATTTAGCCACGGTGCTGCACAAGAAAAATAGTAATCGATCCTTTAACTCTTCCCCTAAATTTCCTTTTGTGGAATGGTACAGTTTTTTTTTTTTTTTGTAGGAGATTTGCACATATTTCATCGAGGTATAAAGGAAGTTAAGATTGAGTTAGGGAATTAAAGTATTCTTGTTAAGAGTAATATAAAAGGAAGAGAAAAAAAATAAGGCTGGGTAAAATATAAGAAAGGAAAAAAATATGGTATTTTAGAAAGCAAATAAATAAAAAATGTAACAAAATTAATACAAGATTTGAATTTGCCATCATTCGCGCAGTAAAGTGTTGGCAACTCTATTACAAAAACTGTTTAACAGCTGATAGTGTTTAGGGTTAGAAAAATGGAGCGTTACACGATAGAACAAGGTATTAATGCAAGATATGAATTAAATAAAAAACAGGTATTTTTTTCTCTTTAAATTGTTATATTTTTATTGAATCGTAAAGTACACAGTATAGGGTTATGTATGGAAAAACACATACGGCATACGGCACATGCGTGCTCTTTTGTCGAAATTTTCCATGACCATTTTGCATAAATGTGGCCGAATTTCGTTGATACAGCGTTGAATTTCCTCCTTCAATGCACGTGCTTGTGGGCTCGTTGGCATAGACCTTTGACTTCGAATAACCCCATGAAAAGAAACCTAGTGATTTAAAATCACACGATATAGGAGGCCTATTCTCAAATTTTAGAATTGTATCTGCCAGACTTTCATTATTTTTGAGATATTGTTCCACAATGAAAACACGTTGTTCTATCGTATAACGCTCCATTTTTACTAGTTCTAAACTATCAGCTGTCAAATGGTTTTTTTGATAGGGTAGCCTATACTACCTCTCGATACTGCTACGTTCAGTGGTGGCGGGGTGGTCGGCTGTACGCAAGAAGAAGGGTTGCCTACACTTTACTGCACGAAAAGTGAAATTCGAATCTTGCGTTAATTCTAGGACACACTTTGTAAGGAATGAAAATTACCGTAATCGACCAGTATTTGGTATTAGTGGATTGATTCTCTAATTTTCCTGATAATTTTGATTATAGAATTCAGAACTGATAATTTTCTTATCTGCTCTTATTATTTTGAAAATGTTGTTCATTATACGGAGTCTAGAGAGATAATTATTATGTGAATTTAATAATGCATTAATTTATGAAATGAATGCAGTAGACGATGACCGCACCTATACAAAATTGCTTGTAAGATAAATACTGAATTTATCGTAAAAATTATCTCTACGTGATCGAAAGAAGATAATTTATTCGTTGTAAAACAATAAAAGTACATAATTATCAGTATTTTACGCAAAATATCTAAATACGGAACGAGCCCACTTTGCATAGAATGTTCACACTTCTAATCCACGGGCTAGTCCGAATATATTATAAATTAGTATACTATTAGTCTTTTATGATGACGGAAGCTAATATGCCGCTTTAAGGAGCCACCCTTACAATGGTTGCTAGGCAACGACTGTTTATCATTGGTCATTTTGTCATGTTCTCATTTTGTAAGGTTAATGGTTGTGAATCGTTTTAGAGATGAACCTAAAGTTATTTGTCTCTGAAAAGATAAATTAATAGATCCACCGATTATTTATTTTTTCCGTAAAATATCATAATATTTTCTGGAACTTTTTAATAAAAATGTTATGAATTGAAATTCTTTTAAATGATCTTTACTTATAATAAAGTCGAATACATGCTTATTGACGCTCTGCCGTTACGTAATATACTTTATAGAGTGGGAATTGTGCACCTCACCATCTCTTTGAATTTCAGTCAGAATGAAAAGAAATCTAAAGGAGAATTTGAATTATTATTATAATTTTTTTTTAATTTTGGTGTCTGTCTTCTTCAATTTTCTAAAATATTACTATGCAAATATAATTTCCACTTCAACTTAAAATTAGGGAATTTTTTATCAGTACTAAGATAGTCGATGTATAATTTTTTGTAAAATTTTTAATAATTTTTTAAAAATATTTTTATACTATTTTCAACTATTGTTTCTAATAATTTGGCTGCCAGAGAATACAAGAGAATTCATTTTTGGAGAACGAGTCATGTAAATAAAAGTTATAAAAATTAATGTCATCTCTTGAATAGGTATACTATGTTATAATTGCGTAATTGTCTCAAATGAGGTATTTTTATTGTTGTTTTGGCATTTAAATTAGATGCCACATCCCTTGTTAATTTATCTTCCTCCTCATGTTTTGATACTAAAACATTTAGGTGATTCCTTGTAAATAAATAAAATAAACTGTCAAATCTAAAAGATTATTTATATGTTTTATAATGAATCTATTCAGTGTCTTGCTGTCATAAAATATAATCATCCATTCTTGTCGAAAGTGCCTAAATTTGTGGGCAGATAATATATAATATATAAAAAAACATAAGTTGTGTATAAATATGTGAATTGTATAAAAACCAAAATAATTTTGACACAATGTTATCATACAGTATTAAATTGGCAACTTAAACTTTATTTGTACATCTTTTTATACTTGCCATTCTTTAGAACAGATTGAATTCAACGATAAGTAAAAGACACAGAGAAAAAAAAAGCTGCAACTGACATCTCGAATTATTCACAAGTTTTAATTTACTTGGTAAGTTAATTTATAATACAATAGATAGTCCACTGCAAAATGTTTCTTTTATGGCACATGATTAAATGAAGGAGAAGAAATCTTTCATTCACTATCATCTGAGTGCATACAAACTTTGAGGGCTCATCTAGGGAGAAGGAGAGGGAATTTACAAAGAAATTCTAAATGAAATCTTTCACAGCAGCTAAGTGCAACAGGGAACTGAATGCAGTAACGTTCTTTGATCAGTTCACAAGCGTTCATAATTCCAAATCACTTCCTGAAAAGATATAGCAAAGTTCTAGGATCTTCTTCCTTCTTTTTGCACAAAGTGATTTGTATAAATAAAACCATTAAGCTCATTATGTTAACAAGTTCAAATAATTCACAAGTAATAACGATTGGTGGAAGTCAGAGATGGAGGAAACTGCAGTGATTGACACAACATATGATGGCAAATGCGCGTATCAGAAACGAAGGAATTTCAGGAATGGTGTGGCTGTTGACAATTGGTTTTGGAGTGATGTTCTTCGGGAAAACAACATTGGAGAAAAGTCAGTAAGTATATTTTGTGAATCTAGAAGGAAGTGCGTTTCATTGTAAAATGCTGGCGACATAATGAGAAATGAATAAAACGTGGACACTGATTCTGAAGTGATTCCTCAGGTCTTTCGTTGGAGAATGGCGTCAAAACATTTGGTGATAAATCTGCCAGGAAGTGCAATTTGGCATATAAGTTTGGCGATTAAATCCAGTTCCTTATAGAGGAATA
Organism: Argiope aurantia; assembly: GCA_026543865.1. Lineage (NCBI taxonomy): Eukaryota > Metazoa > Arthropoda > Arachnida > Araneae > Araneidae > Argiope > Argiope aurantia. Next base: position 8,111 of record JAPMOR010031791.1, on the reverse strand, counting down.
TAATGCGATTGTGGGAAAATGAATACACTTTATTTGATGGTACATGGCAATCGTTTATCTTACGTAATGAAGGAAGGAAAGTAATTGGTTAACGGCTGATGGCAAACAAAAAAAGCACTTGAAATGCAAAAATATGAAGCTTATGGCTATAATAACTGGAATGGGATTGTGCTGGATATCTTTTCATTCAGTTCTGGATGTTTGATATGAATTTTAGTTTTTATATAAATAAAGGAATGTGGACATAGACATATCGTGATTCGTAGAAAAGACGTTCCTTTATCCCGTTAGATATATCATGAATTTGAAGTATGACCAGGATTAAAATTAAGACGTGTGTAGGATTTTATTTCTTTTCTAAATAGCAATATGGTGGTATGATATGGTATAGGAAAGTGTATTTGCTGCTCTGCCCTTTTCAAAAGCCAAAAACTTAAATTAGGGTATTTAGAAAAAACCAGTTAAACTTTCAACATTAAGGCCTAGCTTGACAACAGTACACAAAAAAGAACGTGTTCTTAGAGCATCAACTTTGCAATTTAAAAATGTTGCAGACTAAGGAACTGGTATTCTGTTGGAATCTGTCGAATTAATGGTTACTAACATTTTAACTCTGTCATATTAGTAAAATAGTATTATTTTGGTTCCTGTCGAATTATATGAATTGTATCCTTTTGGATGCTGTTGATGTAAAAGAATAGTTTTTTTTTTGATGCTCTCAAACTAGAAAAATAATATTCATTTTCTAATGGAGGAGCTAAAGGAACTGCATTGATGATAGATGTTACGTTAAGGGATAAGATACATCAATTAACACAAAATAATATTTTCATGCATATCGGATTTCATTTGTCTTTCTAGAGTAGGACATAATGTCATAAAAATGAAATTAAAAAATTAATTAGGGTTCAAGAAATGTACTGCATGTCATAATAATAAACGAAAAAATTATTGTATACATATTGCATATTTTCTGGATTTTGTGTTCCTATGATGAATTTTATTAAAATGGTAATATTAATATTTTCATTCATTTTTTGAAAATAAAAATTTTGATTTAAAAATGATTTAGAGATGTTTTCGGATCATATAAGCCAGATTAGAATAAAATGAGATCCCTGTACAAGAGAAAGAAATAACTTTTACAAAAACATTATAAAAATTTAAGCATATGCGCAGTTCTCATCTGAAACATCATAGGATGATAAAGATTAAAATTCGATTTTCAAATCTTTATACTACAAATTTTAATTAATTTGGTCTTAATTATATAAAAACGATAATGTATATGCCCAAATATTTTATAAAAAAACTGCCGCAACGCATATTTGAATAAACGCAGTAATTAAAAAATTTTTAAAATATAAAATGCACTTAAAAATACTTCGAAAATGTATCAAAATTACAGGAAGCAATGTAAGAAAATGAAAATTGTAAAATCAAAAATATAAGTTTTTAAACGGTATTGAGTATTATTGTGCGATAACACTTCAAATTGTTGAAGAAAAATATTAAAAGTTTTAATTAAAAATCTAATTAAAATTTTGAAATTTCTTTTCTTAAGTAACAAATTCATAACAGACCTATTGAAACAAAACTTAATAATTTGTCAAATTTGGTGACTATAGATCCAGAGTTTGATCTGTAGTACATTTTGAGCGATTCCTGTATCAAACATGTTGCAATTTGCAAATAGTATCCAGATAATGAATACATTCGTAGTCAAATTTAATTTCGTCGTTTTAAATAATTTTAATATAGTATTGCAAATAAAAACCTATAAGACAAATCAAATTTAAATTCCAATCCACACGAATTACAGAACTTAGCGAGCTGAATCAATTTTCTTTTCGTAATAAAACGAGAGTTATTATTTTACAAACAAAAAGTGTAACCAAGAAAGCAGGAAACAAAAAAATGGGAAAAGACATTTCAGGTGAAAAAAATCGAACCTGCAGATTGTAAAATTTTAGTCAAACATTTTTTTATTAATTGATGCATGAATTTTATCATGATTTTGATTCTTTAATGAAAATGCGAGTATAAAAAAGCACACTAAACACGAGAATTTAAAGCAAATAAGAAATATAAATTTTGTGTTGGCTCAGTTCCAAAAGAAAAAAGAAATTAGCAGCATTCAATCTTAATATATGCGTAACAATTTTACTAAAAGTATACATGTTTACCATTTAAATATTTCCTTATCTTGGTAAACAAATCACTGCAAAATTTAAAAAGAAAAGAAAAAAATAAGAATTGCTTCGAGTTAAGCCTACTCCTAATTTCCATGCTGAATCACCTCCACGAATCGTGTTAGGATCCCGAAACTTAACTTAATCAGTGGACTAACAAACACGAGAGCCATAATTGCAACAAGCTTTCGTCAGAAAGTTGGAGTGGTGCCAATTTCGGAGCTCGAGGAAATTGAATATAAACATTACGAAATCAAAGCTGGAGTGATGGAGAAGAATTCGAGCACTTGCCAGTTCTTCGAAGAGTGCTCGGTAGGCCGTAACTAGGAACTGGAGTAATTTGGATAATTTAGTCAAGTAATCCTCAAGGAAATGCTTTTGATTTAGAGATGGTTTCCATTTGTTCCAATGTAATTCCAATCACGCTGAGTCCCCAGAAAGTGCAATCAATCACGTAGAACAGACATCTGATGTGGGTTGAGTGCACGGAATGGCGTTTCTAGGTAACGTTATCATTGGCAAGACGGATTTTTGCTTATTGACTAAAGCTTTGACTAAACATTGGAACAAAAAAAGAAAGAAAGAAAGCTTTTAGAAACAAAAAACAAAACAAAAAAAAACGTTTGGGTGGAATAAAAATGTTTTTCAACTGAAGTAATGTTCTTTTTCCTGCTGGGGGATGTGATACCACTAGGAAAAAGTAAAAGCATGATTGGATTTTGAACATGGAAGCGCATTTGATAATTTGGCAAAGATATTTTCCTCATATATTGATGATGCATTAAGATGTAAAGATATATTATATAAAAGAAAACTTTTAAAATATGATAATGAATATACAGCATAAGAGAATGTAGGTAACATGCAAGTATAACGACGTTAAGCTTAGCTTTAAAAAAATCCTGCATCCATAGGTTTTTGGCACAACTAGGCTAGATCTGAGTTATGTGCCATTCAAAATCAATCAACCAAAAAAAATTAAGATTCCCAACAGACATCGGAGAAAAAAAATTCAAATTCTGAATATTTATTATTATTTTCTTTTCATTAAAAATGCAACGTTAAATCAAATATTTGTTTTAGTAAAAAGTTTCTGTGTGTTAAGGTTATAGGTTTTTTTTATAGGTTTTGAAATATTATTCCAAATTTTAGATAAGTTCAAACCTAAGTGATGCTGCCATTTTCGTATTAAATATCAGTGCTCGAATATGAATCATTTATTAACACATTGAATGCTGAACTGTATTTCTTACAATATAATTTATATAGGACCACCGGTCACCAGTGACTCCAGCACTCAAGGTGTTAAAAAACGGCACAGAGGTGAAATTTCACAATAAACAAAGTCAATAGGAAAAGCAATAATGACATAAATACTGACCAATTTAAATATTTGCTAATTGATATAAATTTAAAATTAACGCTATATATAACTACTGTCATAATTTATAAATTCTTATTTCATTTGAATTTTTGTTAATCGAAGAAAATGTAAAATATAGCAGCGCCCTCTCTCATTCACATTTGACGAGTTTTTCTAATTACAATATAAAAGTGAAGATGTTGTTCAGTTTAACATGCTATAGAAAAGAAATAAATGATCCATAAGGACACGTCCTTTAAAATATTAGTGCTTCCATTAAAACCATCTAGATATTCCCATAAAACACACTGTATGATAAAGTTTTGAAACATTTATTCCACATTCCTATTGAAAATTATACTTTTGACATTTTAAGATTAAAATATAGCAATGTGATGATGGTTTATGAAATGTGCTTTTATTGTCGCCTTTGAATGAAAGTTTGATCTTGCTTTATTTAATTCGGTTTTAGGACGTACCTTTTAGCAGATTCCTGTCCTCCAAAATGTATATCGTGAACAATATTTCACTTGCAATTTGTGGCAACATTGACAAATGATTATAATCCTTGGAGCTGATGAGAAAAATATTCAATTTACATGCGATTGATAATTAAATGATGAATTTATTTTAAGCCATTTATTTTCAATATATAAATTTAGTTTGTCAACAGGATGTAATTGCTTACTTGCAATTAAAAGTATAATTTGATAAATGAAAGTAGTATCATTGAGAAAGGAAACAATCGTTATTTCCAACTGACTTCCTTTGAAAAACAACTAGACCTGATATTGTCATTTTATTGTTTAACAGATAGGAAATTCTGTAAGTGATTCCATTCTTTCTCCAATGTTCATATCATGTGTGTTTCAAATACTGCCTGTAATTCGCGCACTCTAGAGGTAGATCGAACACTCAGTAAAAGTCCAGAAGGCGGCAACATAGAAGACTAGTGCAGCAGACATCTTCTTCGGATTTCCACAGCGTGGGATCGTGAAGATCCCGTACCAATCTTCCACGGATCTGCTGTCTTGAGATTGGACTTGCTACGGCTTGTTGTTGTTGCTGCTGTTGTTGCCATGTTGGACTGCCATTGACTGGAGGCCGTGCAGGAACAGAACGACTTCGTTTGCTAGAACCTTCGAAAGGAAAGGGACAAATCAGTGACAAAATACTGCCATAAATATAGCTGTCATAGATATAGGAGTTTAATTTTAAGATTTTATGCAAAATATTACATCAAAAAATTTCTTTTAAATGTTGTGAAATAACTGATGAAAAACGATGTAATGTTGTCGAATAACTGATGATCGTCTTTCAAGATATCGCGTCAACTGACTACGATGTAGCACAAGAGCTGAAAAAACATATTTTAATAGCAAAAGCTATGTTTATACACAGTGTGCACAAAATTATAAAGAAAATTGTAGCATAAAATACGTCAAAAGATCGAAAAAGGGTTTAGATCTTGACTTACAGTGACCTCATCATTGTAATTGTACCTGAATGGTAAATGTTGATTATTTGCTGGTATATTACCAAAAATTCTGAGATTAGTTAAACTAATTCAAAAGATGCGACCATTCATTAAAAAAACAAAAAAAAGTATGTAGAATTAATAGGACAGAATAATACGCAGTAATTAAATTTACAGCAAGATTGTCAAGAATTGCACCGATTGATAAAAGAAATTGACTTGCTTTGTTCTAAAAGACAAAAATAAAACAGTGGAAGAGGTCTCCCGAAAACATTTTCGCATACTCTCTAAACTTGTCGTGCCAGAGAATGCCTTACATGGCATTGGTGTACAATATTTACAAAACATTACCCTTTGACGTCAATTGAGCATTTTTACTGAATCTACCGTGCCGTCCTTGGCGAGTTCTTTGGCGATTAATCCCTGGAAAGGGTTAAGAGTAACCAAAAATCGAATTTGAGTTTCAGATGCATTTAGCTCAGCTGATTGAATCCAATTTTGATACAAAATTGCACTTGCAGTTACAAAATTACATCCCAAATTTATATATTTAAATCACTGCATTTTTGAGTTACCGTGCTTATATGCTTCTGAAAGTACAGACCAACAGACGGTCAACTCCTTGATTTCACTCAAAATTTGATAGGTACCTACACTACAAATATTAAATCTATGTATCGAATTGTATCTATCTAGCTCTCTTTATTTTGTAATCATCGTGTTAATTTATATCCGAACAGCCGGATAGACAGACTTCCTCTGAACGGATTTTACTCAAAATTCGATATAAAGACCATGTACCAAATTTCATCATTCCAGCTCGAAGCGTTATTGCCACATACACAGAGAGGAGGACATTTTACAAAAAATTGTTTATTCGAACTCGGAGAGGTCTAAAACGTGGAGACTCTAGAGTTCGAAATCTAGAGTTCGAAATTTTTGACGATACTCTTTACGAGATACTTTCTCTATACGAGAAAATAAAAAGGACAAAAAAGTGTGGGTAAAAGAAGTGCGCTAGAGCATGATTATGCATATAGGATTATTTGTTTTATCAGATATCTGAAACTATTGAACAAATGCTTGATAACCTAGAAAGCAAAAAAATAAAAATAAAATAACTCTGTTTATGATTAAGAACGATGGAATAATCTTTAAATATCGACGAAGAAACGATTCGAATAATCCTATAACAAAATTTGGGTGAAACAAAACCAAATTTATTCCGTACATTATAACCAAAGAACAGAAATCCATGAAATATATGCATTGAAATAAGTTATATCCACCGCTGAAAATGTCTCCAAACTACTTGAAATCGATGTTCCAAATAATGAAATCTGATGTTTTCGATTTGATCCTGAAGCAAAACGACAAAGTGAAGAATGTTTCAAAAGTTATTAAATATCGAAGTGAATACTTTAAAGATTCTTTAATATAAATGATCATAATGTACAAAATGCTACTATCGTCAGCAACATTACTTTTAATAAACCTGAAAAAGTTCGTAGAGCAAAAGAATTTTAATAACCCGTAACTTTCTGACAATTTCAGACTCCAATTTTTAATATCTGTAGTAAGCTGAATTTTAAAAATTATAATTTTTAAAGAATGACTTTAAATTTAATTAATCATGGTATGTGCCCACTTGCAGCGTAAAATATGAAGGCAGCTGATTTAAATTATGAATTTAAATTTCTTTTCAACATTTTTGAAAACAAGAAGTCAAATTTTGAATTCATTTTTAAGTAATAGGAAATCTTAAATTAAATTTTAAGGATAACAGATATTTACTTAATATCAAAAAAGGAAAAGAAATTTTATTTAAATGTCTCTATTACTCATGTATGGCTCTTTTAATTTCAATTAGCTAGATAAATCTTGGGCTGCGCATTATTGTCTGCTTATGAAACGAAAACATAGCTTTAAATTAATAAAAAATAATTATCTAATTGTCGCAAAATTTTGCTTGACACCTTTTTTATGCTCCACGAAAATTACCGCAATATTTATAACTAGAACAAAACTTTTAGCAGTTATATACTGTCTTATATAAGACAGTATATAACTGCTAAAAGTTTTGTTCGGAATAGTGATTTAGGAGTATAATTTTTATTTATATATATTTTTTTCTAAAAGTTTTATAAATTAATTGCCGTTTTATTTAAATTCTTTTTCTAAAGATAATTGATCTGCAATTTATCTTGGTATTTTACATTTAAAGTAGAATAATTAATGACAAAAATACGGCCATCCTTGCTTTATTAAAGAAAAAAAGTAAATTTCTTTAAAAATATAAGATAAAAACTAATCCTTTTTTTCTATTATTATTTAAAGGTGCCAAATAAGGTTAAAGTAATTTAATATTATGGCAAATGCGGAAATATTAATGCACAATAAATCACAATGTTAAAATTTTAAACACATCAGATAAGGAAACAAGAGTCAATTGTAGAAAGCTCATCATGATTTTAATTTAATACACTGTTTTTAATTTATTTCGCCTTAGCTATTTTCCCCTAAAACTTTTAACTTTCTGTTTAATTTCCCACCAAAAAATTTTCCATTTCAATATTTCAGTAACTAAAAAACAGTGACTTCGATAGTTTGTTCAATCAGCAAGTTTGTAAATATATCCTTTTCCATTTTCTCGAAAACAAACTGTTGTTATCTTTAAATATTTTCAATTCGATAGATGAAATTTCAGGATTTGAATGATGATAACAAAATTTTCGAATTATTACAATAGATTTGTTTCATCATTCCACTAAAAATGCAAAAGCAAAATGCTTATCTTCAGCAACTGAAAATAAAATCTCTTGGGAAACATGAGATAGAATCCGATATTTCTTTCCGCCTTTTTAACTTTAAAAACAAGCCTCTAAGAATTCTTTATGCTCTGTAAAACGCTCCTTTAGACAAAAATAGAAAAGAATCGTCTGCACTCATGGGTATTCTAAAATATCTGTGTGAAAAAGAAACAAAGGTTTCAATTATTGTGAACAAATGTTTTGGTTCTTTTTTGGAACAATGTTGATTTCCCAACGAAACTGATAATCAAGTTATCGTTTGGCCTTTC
>JAPMOR010031777.1:0-17443 GCA_026543865.1 Argiope aurantia | reverse complement strand
ATTTCGACACAGAACTACGACTGTAATCAGAAATTATATACAAAATTTCATATATCTGAGCCATTAAGTTTTTTGAGTTATCGTGCTTACATTGTTATGGAAGTACAGACGGACAGTCAGTTAATACCTTTAAGGTCTGATTCCAAATTTGATAAGTATCGACACTACACTATCATTTGATACACAGATCTAAACTACACTTGTTAACCCTTTCAAAGGCCGTGGAAAGTGTGTTTCCCATCAAATTTATCAATCTTTATATGAAATTATGTAGGTTGGCATAAGTTCTTACAAATTTTTTTAGAAAGACAGAAACTTAGATGCTTCGGTTCTTTATCTCACACAAAATGATGTTTCTTGGTTTCTCACTTAATTATAAATCAACCAAATTAATTAATTAATCAAATTAAATTTATCTAATAAGCTAAATGAATCCCTTCTCTTATTCCAATTTCAAGCCTAAAAATATTTTAACATAATATGACTAGAAAAAAATGGCCCTTTAAAGGGTTAATTAAATCAGTGTATCAAATAATCAATCCATCTCTCCTTGTTTAGTAGTTATTGAGTTAGAAATCTACAAATTTGGCCTTAAAACTCTGTACCAAATTTCATCCGTCTAGCTCAAAGACATTTTGTGGGGGGCACCATTCCAGAAAAGCACTTTTTTAACTCATAGAGATTTGAAATACAGAATCATTAAACTCTCGATTAAAATGTTTGATAATTACAGTCCTTTCGTATTTCGTACACAAGAAAGTGAAGGCAATTTCCCGAAATTTTATTAACAATATAAAATGAATACAAGACCATTAAAAATCCACAAGTGTAAAATGCAATGCTGCGACGCTTATCTTAAATGGAATTCTAAGTATATGTATCCATTAAATCAATAAGAAAACCGAGATAAAGAAGTGGAATTTTCTGCTAATGACTTTCGTGTCAAGAAAGGAAAAGAATTTTTCATCGAAAAAAAGAGAGAGAGAGAGACGAGAACAGGATATTAGTCACTGAATTTTCCATTCCTTCCTCACCAGTTTAAAGAATGAAAAGATCAGACGGGCTCCCCTAAGAAAAGTGCAAAAGTGGAACAAATGAGCCTTTCAGACATGACACCATCTAGGAAAAAGTCGAATGTTTTTATTTTTTTCACTTTCATACATTTTGCTTCCTTTGTTAGGTGATTATTTAAATTCTAAGAATTTTGTCGTATTTGCATATTAAATTTGATTTCTAAATCAAGTTTGTCGTATTATAAAATAATAGGAATGAAATATCTTACTTTTAACAGTAAATGTGTACATAACTTTGAATTTGTTATAAGTATTTCTTGTGTGATTGAAAAATAATTGATGGTTTATTATTACAAATGAAAAACATGATGATTTAGTAACCATTTCGATGTGAGAGAAATACTGCCAAAGTACTCAGAATTAATTGTTTAAAAATTGTTTGTTAATATTGCTTGCTACTGCATCAACTTGGTAATTAATCACATGTTATTTTTAAGACCATAAAATACAGCCTTTGTGAATTCTTTTAGAAACTCGATAAATATTTCAATGTTTTTAATCCCTTAAATTAATTAACACATTTACAGACATGAACATTATAATATTATGTTTATTAAAAATATCACAACACTAAAATCTACGAGACAAATTATTTTACATTTAATTCTATGCAGCATCAATTCTCCCTTCCAAGTGTGTATTTTATAGGTTTTTTTTTTATTATTTTTGTTTGCTTTCTTTATTGCTTAAATTTTACTTTGCTTTTGCTTAACTCGAAAAAATTGCATGGTAATAACAGATAAAACTTTTTCAATTTTAGGATGGATCCTTTTTTAAATCACAGAAAGTTCATACTTTTAATCGCAAATATCTCCATCGATTCTATAGATAATTCCATGAAATTTTTCCTGTTTTTCTTTATTATGGTTTAGGGTGCATTTCTCTAACTGGATGTTTTGGCTTATCTCCATTATTTTTTGTTATTTTTGGACCTTCCTTATTTCACCGTATAGGGGACTGTAATTCAGCTTAGTTACATTACTATAGGTAATCATTACTTCCCTGGCCATACATGACACCATTTTGAAGTTAAAGGACTTAAAAGGACTTTTCCGATCACACAATATACAACCTAGAATTAAATAAGATGACGATGGTTACTCAGACAGCCATGATTCAATGTCACCAAAGTTCTATTAAATTTATTTTATAATCAATTTTAAGTTAAATAACATGTAGTCAACCATAAAAAATCCACCAAAATAGATAAATAATAGACATTTACAAAATTATGTACAGGAAAAATATAGAAGTAATAAAATCAAAAGTCCTTTAACTTCCTGCGAATATTATTATAATTGTTAACGTAAATATATTTATACGAAAATTGATTCAACGATCATATTTTTAAAAATTCAAAATGAATATCGTTTGCACTTATTAGTAGTCGCCTCGTAAGCGCAGTGGTTGATGTTTTGATGGCTACACTCTATATATATCTGAATTATAAGCGGATATTTTGTTCGAAATAATTTGAAAAGCTTTATGAGCACCTGCCCTTCTTGATATATAAATTCACGAGACAAAGATACACGAGAATCGTATCTATAAATGCAAGGTATTTCTCGAGAAAATGAATATTTGAATTTTTTCGCATAACTTCCTTATTTCACCTCTAGGGCCACTGTAATCTGTCTCAATTAATTCAGCACAGTCACACTACAACAGGTAATAGTTACTGGGTATAAGAGACTCTTTTAAAGCACTTAAAATGACTTTTCCATTAACTTTGCATATAACGTAAAATTAAACAAGACGGCAATTACTCAGACAGACATGATTCAACACCACCGAAGTTCTAGTAAAGTTACTTTAAAGACAATTTTAAGTTAAAAGACATATTGTCGATCAGAAAAAGAGATAAACAATAGGCATTTACAAACTTATATACAGAAAAAACTAGAAGAAAAAAATTCTTTAATCTCTTGCGAATATTAATATTGTCACGAATATACAAAGAATAACAAGTCACAAAGTAAAACTATGTCAAGTTTATTAGTTTTAAGCAACTCGTAACATGCAGGCGAATAATTGATTCCACTGTTTGTGAAACTCAGAATTTATATCTTTACTCGATAATCTAGAATTATAAATAAGCTTATAGAAAGTTCTAGGACATTAACAAAAGAATAATAAGAAATTTAAATTAAAATTTAACCATTAAATTAATGTGACTTGGCTGGGATTCGAACCCCCGATCTTGTGCTCTGCAAGCGCGTACTTTACCTCTGAGCCACATTGACTATGCGCTGATCTTCATTTGCGATAATATAAAAGTGTTCCCACAAAAATAAATTTAATGACCATATTTTTAAAAAAAATTTAAAAAGAATATCGTTTGCACTTATTGATAGCCGCCTTGTCGGCGCAATGGTTGATGCATTTTAATGGCTACACTCTATATAAATTTAAATTAACAGTGGATATTATATTATCAAAATTTGAAAATTTTTATAAATACATGTCTTTCAAAAATTTACAATAATTCATCTATAGATGCAAGATATTTCTCGAGAAATTAAATATTTATTGATAGTAATTTTAGAAACATCATAATAAGTTTTACTAAACATGAATTATAATTTCAAAGAACTGTATGTATTAATATTCATAATTAAATCGAAAATGTCAATTCAATGGATTCCATTTCACAAAAGTCAAAAACATTCAGCACATTACCAACTCTTCATACTTGAGATAATTTCCATGAAATATTTCTAATCAATGTTTATCCAGAATTGAGCAGAGAGAACTTTTAAAATCCTTTATATTTAGAATTTTAAAAGTTCCAGATCTCAATTTCTCAGAATTGCTCTCAGGGAATATTTTGAAACTGGCACGTGCGATTTAACGCCCGCTTTTAAAACAGAAGGTATTAGGAACACTGTGAATTGAAATGGTGACAGGATACCTTTACAATCTTTTGCATTTTTGGAATTGAAGACGAATTTAAATAAGGGTCAATAATGGATAGAATCTTCGGCTCTAAAATGTATTTAATGAATCCAAAGAAGGGGTTTTCTATAATGATGAAATAATATTCAGTTCTTATTTTTAACAAAGAATATTTACAGTTAGGATTTGTCGTCTGAACGCTTTCTAGTATTTCTACTGTATGTATATTATAGAAGTTAATGATATAGTCTCTATTAAAAAATAAATAGTATATTGTGTGTTTGGGTAAAGGATAAACCGTTTGACATTTAACTAGTGAATTTGGCGCATATAAACATTTGAGAGTGGGATTATGCGCCTAGAAGTGATTAACTTCGAAATTTTAATTAGAAATTTAATTAAAATTTAAGCTGATATCTTCCAAATATATCATTGCACTAATATTAGTTTCGCACCGTTTCAAAACTGAAAAAGTTATTTTTACTAATATCACTTTAATAGTAACATGACAATTTTTTTTCTTTAATTTTTAACAATTTTTTGTAATATTTATATATTTTGCCTGACATCCAACAATATATTACACTGCTGACCTGAAATTAAAATTGTTTCCCATATTTCATCAAATATTGATCACGTGTTCTTCTTTCGTTATTGACAGCTAAAGTAGAAGGATTCCATTTAATATATGTGTAGTTTAAATTTAAAAAAAGTGATTGTCCGATGTTTCAAAAATTATAGTACATATGAACTTGGCGATAGTTCTATGTCGTGTGATTGACTGGTTTCCATTATAAAATTCCCCATACATAATGAAGTATATATATTGCAATCTGATGCTTAAAATAGTTTATTTCAGAATAGCAGAAACGAAGTTGTGAATTGATTGAAGTTGACTGAAGTTGTGAATTGATTGAAATTAAATATAACTTATATCGGTAGCGAATTCATTGGTCTCTAAGGAGAGATAGTGTTTAAAATAAAATAATAGTTAAAAACTATTCTTCCCGTTAAGACCTTTTATGACACCTTAAATAAAATTTCATTGCCATACGTAGAACTAAGAAACTGACATTCTATAAAATACCACTATCTTACGAAAAAATTAATTAAAGTCTGCTCGAAACTGCATTCTCCAGACTAATTTAATTCAAATTATAACTTTGATTGTAAGCAGTAAAATTTTATCTTAACTGGTCTAGCGGAAATTTTGAAGTTACTATTTTCTTGAAGGGAGAATGTATCGAGAATTGACAATATTTGATTTAGAAACTTTTTTTATTCTTACTTTGAAAAATACAATAATTTGGGTGTCCAGATATCCTATGTATTTATTATCTTACTTACAAAAATATTTACAGATTGGGTAGGGTTTCATAAAAACAGTATTAAAAAAAACTGAAAAAAAATTAAAATAAAATCTACGATAGCAAATTCAAGTTATCATGGGAGAACATTATTATTTTATGTCATTATTTGTCTTAATTAATTAAAGTCATTAACCAGTTTAAACCGGTTTGAAACAATCACGAGACTTCTATATCGGTCTCTATCCCTCTCCCTGTATATATAAATTTTTTAAACTTTCATTTTCAATTTTTCTATCTGACAAATAAAGTTTTGAATCTCTACCGATTTTGAGATGAAATAATAGCTATGATGTCATAGTTCTACGTTGTCAACCTTTTAAAAGCGCATCTGCTGTCAAAAATGCATACGTAATAATAAAGCAATATTGGTAAAAGCAGGTCAACCTTTAAAAAATGCATCTGCTTTCAAAGAAGCATATAAAATAATAATGTAATACTGGGAAAAGCAGGAAAAAAATATTTATGATTAAAAGATGATGATGAAAATTGCCATTTATGCTTTACTGATTGCCTACATGATTTCGAGCTTCTATATTCATTCCCTACTTGATTTTGAGCTTCAACCCGCCCTTACCAAATCAATATCATGTTCTCACATGATGAAATAAACAAAAATATCTTAATTTTGTTTATTTGATGTTAAATGCTTATAGAGAGGAAACCCATTTCACAAATCATGAACCAAATACAAGATATGTAGAAAATAGCCAAAACATTTAAATATCAATTATTAAACTTGGGATGCACATATAATTTCAAGGAATATATTAAAAATGTGGAAAAATTCAATTTCTAATCTTGATACACTTCAAACCTGATTCAATATTATCATAATTCATCTGCTGCCGATATAACTAAAATATTCGGTTCAGTATCCCCTCATCGATTGTTTAAGAATCAATTCACGTTTCCTGCAAGTAAATTCACCAGCATCTATTGGAAAAATTTAATCTGGCAGCAAGCTCCATGAATTTATATATTTTTGACAATATTCTCGTACGGTTTCTCATTACGTTTTTCTGGTTTCATATTATCGACTAGCATTATGTCAAAATTATTTCAATATAAGCAGTTAAAACCGCAAAAATATCGAGAAATCCTTTTCTTTTTCTAGTAATGATGTTATTTTAAGGCACTTTAAAAGTACTTTTTAAAGTTAAAGTTAAAACACTTTCTAGCCTAAACCATTTCATTTGTTTTTCTCCTTTTGGGCCGAATGATTTTAGTACATTTCATAAATTAAAAAAAATATCCGAAAGATTCATAAAAATTTATATATAAAATTTTCAAATTATATTTATCTATACTTATAATAAAGATCAATGTGTGTGTGTGTGTGTGTGTGTGTGTGTGTTGGCGCTCTACAGGCCAGACCATTCAACCTACAGCTACCAAATTTGACACGTGTATACCTTGTAGGCCGGGAATGTGCACCTGGGGGTTATTTTTTCGAATTTTTAACTAGAATTTTATTTATTTAAAAATTAAGCGAAATTTTGACGTGTTTCTGCTATAACTTCCGAAAATATTACCGCACAAAACGAATTTTTACATGAAGTTAAAGATCAAAAATTTATCTTTTAAATGATACTAATGTTTTAATCTTAAAATTAAATTTTTATTTTTAATGAATTTTTAAATAAATATTTTAACTATGTTTTTCAATAATTTTTTTCGTAAAAAAAAAAAAAATTAAGATTAAGGACGTTTCGCATTCATGGGAAAAAATTAGCATTTTTCAAAGTGTTGCCATCACATTGATTAAAGCTCTAACTGAAAATAAATTAAATCTTTTTGGAAATGAAATCTGCAAAAATATAATTTTCGGCACGTGTCTGTAGGAAATGAAACAAATATGAAATATTATTTTTTTCTAAAAAATAAATTCAAGAAAAATTATTTTATGATCTTTTACACTCTCTATACAGGGTGTTTATTTAGTCCCGGACCCATTTTGATGTTTAATGACTCATAAAATAATGAAGATATGAACAAACTTATGGCATTTATTGATGGTATAACTCATATATTTTCCTTTTCAAGTTTGAATATTTTTAATTTTGTAAATATCGTCTGCGCGTGTTTTTAATTTCAGATAATTTCATTTTCCAGTCTAAATATCTATACTTTTCTAAATATCGTCTGCTTATTAATTACATTTTTCTCTCTTTTGTTTTTGGCAACTATTGAAATGTTATGTTTACTTTTGATGTGTTTCTTCTATGTAATACTTTTGTATGTGATGTTTCATTCGAGCGGATATTAAAAAGAATGCATACACCACAAGAGAAAGCACAGATTTTATGGTGGTCATAGAGTTAATCCAATCAACTAAATCACTGACTTTTAAGAGTTAATTTCAAATCACTTAAACTGACTGATTTATGAAGATTTGAATATCACTATTCAATAAAAAAAGGATAATTTTAGATTTTCCATCGATCGCTTCAAAGAAAATACGCCAATCAGCACGCAGGTTTCTCAAGATTAATTGGCATAAGATTATGAAAATGTTGAGTTTTTCTAAATTTTTAACATTTAAAACTTCATAAATAAGTCTTAGTTGATCGTGGAAAATAGAAACATTCATTCATTTATTTAAAATTTGGTGTGTCCAGAATATTTCTCAGAATATGATACCTTACTGCATTAAATTTAGACCATAATTTTTGAAATATATTTATAGGCCGGAACAAAATATTATTATTGATTTCATTTCAATCCTTTTGAAAGCAAAACTAAAAACTGAATTTTATGCTGCATCTGAGAAATTTTTGTTGAATTATTGTTTGAGATATTACATAAATTAGGAAAAATATTTTGTAGTTAACATAAGACTTAAATACCGAGCGATTCTGTTTGCAATACTCACATTCAATAATAAGAATAATTAATAAATAACAATAATGATGATAAATAAAATAAAATGCTTGGTTTTATTAAAAAATATCTTAATATTAATTGCAATTTCATCATTTACATTTTAAATTAAAGTTGAAGTTTTGCCTGAAATGACAACAAATTAGCAAAATATATATAGTAAATTAAACGAAACGATCTAAACAGTATAAGTTTGGTATGGCTATCAATATTTGAAGATTTAAAATGTTTTGTTTGAGAATCCTTTAAGAGACCAGTTACTTAAAATATTTAATTGAAAATTGTAGCGAGCGGTAATACTGGCGAACCGGCTGGTCGCCAAAGGCGGCTGGTATATAATAAAGAAGTTATTCAAATACAGTAAAAATTAATATTTAATGATAAAATATTAAAAAAATATTTTAAAGTAAAAACAATTATACATTAGAACAATTTTTTCATAAAATTTTAAACAAGTTGAATAAAAATTTACTCTAATGCTATATAGAATGTTTTATTCAAAAGACGATTTTAAATGTTAACAGCATTATCATTAAAATATGGTTTAGTGCAATACATTCCTGATTACAAATTTGTATAAAAATCACACCCGACAGCTCACAATTTCTTTATTTTTTACCCACTCTGATTCATTGTAGTACATATAAACGTTAATAGGAAATAATCACAAATAAAATATGAAAAAAAAGCATCTAACGTATATAATTGGCAATTTTATATCCCAGACAGTTAAAAAGTCGACTCTGAAATACTTTCGTAGTTAGTTTATTCCATTAAAAACGGTAACCTGAGTAACGTTCCGATTTAGACTTCAAAGGTTTAATAAAGAATTCCTCTAATATATTTCCTTTACTTTCTCAGATTTTTGGCAACAATTACTTTCAGCTATTTTAAGTAAAGCACTTGTTTCACTTTTTGAAGAATTAGGATACAAATTTAAAAGATAACTTCGAGAATAAAAAAATAACATTCTTCAACCTAGCATTGATAGTAATTTTATAGCTAATGATTCCAAAAAAAGAATTTCATAGAAATTCATACTATAGTTTCCCATAAATACTTTAAATTCTGAATTTCTTATCTCTAAATGTATGTAAGAGATTTCATGATTAAATTAGGTTGATATAACTTTTTTGTGTATACAGAATCAAATAAATTCTTGAAACATAAAAGTTTTTTAACACTTCCTGTCTATTGTTTTCATATTCAAAATATTTATAGTTCCTCTTCAAAAGTGCGAGTTATTCTACATGTTGGAGCCTACAATAATTATGAACAATAACTTCGTGAAAAGACATGACAGTTTTAAACACAACATGCTGCTGATTCTGGTTGGAGGATGAGTATTGATTAGTTTAGTTTAGTTTAGTTATATTAATGTCGCGTTGTAAAACAACACTAGGGTTATTTTGGGATGGACCTCGTAATTTTGAACCGCTGTTAGATGACGAGGACGACAACTGCGCTGGCACCCCCTCTCCACATCACACCACACCAGCGGGAGGACGTTTGGCCCTGACGGATTTAACCTACAACAGACCCCCTTACACGACAGTTCTTCGGTGGAATCGGGTCTCGAACCTGAAACCCTACCGTTGACGAGCCGAGACCTTCCACCAGACCACCACGGCCGGGTGAGTATTGAACTATATACTGATATGAACAATCAAGAAAGCAATTTGAAAGATTTGGCGGTTTTAAATTCAAGATGACCCTGGTTCTGCTTGAAATGAAATTATTATAAATTTGCAAGAAAGAAATGTTGTGGGAAGGAACGTCGTTTTACATTTGACAGCTGTATTTTTATAAGAAGTGAAGAGATATTGAAAAAGATTTCAATTTAAGAAGGTCGTTATTAAAATATGTATTTTATAATATGTTGACAGATGTAATAATCATTAAATAAATTTCATTTACTTATATGATGATAAATAATAAAGTTCAGAGTAAATATCAGCAATATTTTATTCCTATTGAAGTGATTGAGCATCAACTTAGAACTTTCATATCCATAATTTAAATGAAGCAAATATTTGATATCTTGAGTTTTAATAGAAAGTAAGAAACAAAGATATGAAATAAGAAATATTGTAATCTATAAATAAAAGAGACCGAAATGTGATTTGATCATTTTTTCTCTTTTCGGAATGCACCAAAACTTGATAAATTATGATAATGTTTAGTTTATCCATTATGCCGCAATGACAGAAAAAAAAATTAGAATTCTTAATAATCCTGCTTTAAAAATAAATTATATTAACAAAATTGGAACAAAATACACTTTACTCTTCAAATCCAGCTGCCATAAATTAGCAATTTTGAGTGACTGTTTTACGTTCTTGTGATCATCAAAGGTGATTAATGTTTTTTAAAATTATTATTATGTAAAACCGTCACGTCAAATATCTAACAGTTAATTTGTATAATTCCAAATTTTGAAGTCAACTTTATATTTCATTTTTCTTTGAAGGACGTTGTAGATATTTATAGTTTTAACCGTAGATGAAGATTTAAATAACAGCATTTATATTAAAATTTAAAAGTGATATCATGGTAAACCCAATTCCTCTGTCTATAGAAAGTCTAATTATATCGAATCGGATTTACTTTTTTAATTACAAATCTATTTTTTTTCTTTTTTAATCTATTTTTGAAATTGCTTCCATATATGAAGAAAAAAAGTATATCATATAAGAACTTTATTTCTAACCAATTAAAATATTTAGGCAAAAAGAAATGTAATTGAACCATTTTGAAGACTATATAAACTGGTGTTTCATAATAAAAATCAGCATAAGCGAATTATTCCAACTTTAGTGGTTTTATTCTAAACGATGATATTGGAAAATAAACAATATTAATTTGCTTCTAAGGGATAAATAATTATATTAGCTACTAATAATAAAATCTATGTCGCTTTTATTATTAGTAGCTAATATAATTATTTATCTAAGGCGCTCTTCAACTCAGATAAATTGATCTACAGCTACCAAATTTGGCCCATATATATCTTAGAGTAAAGAAACGTGCACCTTGGAGTAATTTTATCATAAATTTTATTAAAAATTAATCTGATTTTTGTTATTGGTTTGCGGTACTTTCGAAATATTATTGCATAATATTGAATTTTGCGCCGTTTCAAGAATTAAAAACCTATCTTCTAGACAATATTCATTTAATAGTCATGCGATTTTTTTTCTGAATTTTGATCATTTTTAAAATATATTCTTTCACCAAAATTTTAATAATATATTAATTGTTCTTATAAATTTCAAATTGTTTTCATTGTTTTATAAAATATTTAATAGGAAGATTTTTCTCCCATTATTAAAACTAAAGAAGAAAATTATGTTTAATATGTGTACAATTTACAAATCAAACAAAAAAGTTAATTTTCAATAACGCGAAATCTAGAAACTAGATGTACCGAGTATTGAAGTACTTGATAACGCTATGATGTCATAGGATTGAGTTCCATTCGAAAATTTCATATACATAATAAATGGAATTTAAACAAGGCAATTCAAATAACACAGCTTTAATATTAAACACTTTGGCAGAATCATAGATATGAAGCTATATCTAAACGATTTATCTGAAATGAAACATAGTCAGTATTCTACGAGGATCACTTAATCGTCGAACGCGACTAGAATTAAATATAATTATTATAAAACATCATCAAAATCTTTAAAACTGTGAACATATCGATTCAATAAGAAATTATCTAGAAGCAACTTTTAGGAGGATAAAAAAAAATTGTACCAGAATAATGAAAACCTAATAGATAAAGTTTTGTTGAAATACATGAAGTAAAATCTAACAAATAAATAAAGTGTAATGAAAAAGTATAGAGTTTTCGTAACTATAAATTAATGTTTGTTTCTTTAATTTCAAATTCGAATGTAAGATCAAATATTAACCACCCTTATTAAAATCGTACTTCAAACTCAAGGTCCAATATCTTTGGAGATAACATGCATGGATTTTGGCAAGCTTGTGTTTTGATTAATTTTCCAGAAAGTTACTCGAAGTAATTACGATCGATTGTTCAACGAGGTGGTTTAAAATACGAGTTGTGAGGTGCGCCTAGATTCAATGAAAGGTCTTTAATGGAATGAGGCATTTTAAGAAAAATTTTGTCTAGAAAACTTGTCAAAAATGTTTCAGAAGAATGTAATGTGCCAAGTTAAAATTTTTATACTATTTTGGATTTCCACATTCATTATTAGAACTCCTTTAACCATGATACATTAAATATGCTGTAATACTGAATTTTTAATTTTAAATGAAGTAAACAGTAATGGTGTTATTAATTAAAAGGTAATATTTAATAATTAAACTTTTCTAAATGCAACATTTAATAAAGTAATATTTCATTAAAAAATGCATATTATTTTTTTTAATGAAACAGCTTTTTAAGTTATTCATTCTATATCTGACAGTTGCTTCTAAATGTAGAATCCCTTACTTAAATTACCATTATTTTACTTATTAGGACCATTATTTAACAATTATTAATCTTTATTTTAAATTTAATTAAAAACTTTTTGAACTCAATTTTATCACAAATACAAGAATTGTTACTTTCAGTGTAATTTAGAAATCTTCATATATAACTTTGCATTAATTCAATACAAGTTTATTTTAAAATGAAATGGAAAATCATATTTTTTTATGACAAGACAAGGATGACATCCATTCTCCCTCGTCTTAAACATTTCTCACTAAGCAAAATTTTACACCTCACTAATATAAGATGGTTTTACTCAAAACAAATGATTTAATTTAATTCTCACTAGATCCAAAAACAAGGCTGATAGGTTATTCAATTAGGTTTCGAATTTTTTATAAATAATAAAATTCCTATCTTACCATCGGGGCATTACTGCTTATAATTTTTTTTTTACATAAAATTTTAAATATAGTATAAGAATTAACCCTTTCTAGGGCCGTGGGAAGTATGCTTCCCACCAAATTTATCAATCTTTGTATGAAATGATGTAGCATGGCATAAGTTGTGGAAATTTTTTTCAGAAAGACAGAAACTTAGATGCTTCAGTTCTTTATCTTACACAAAATGACGTTTCTTGATTTGTTACTTAATTATTAATTAATTAATCAAATTAAATTTATTTAATAAGCTAAATGAATCCCTTTTATTATTCTAAATTCAAGCCTAAAAATATTTTAACATTATATGGGTAGAAAAATACGGCCCTTCAAAGGGTAAAAATATTTGAAAGGAAAATTGATGCTTTTGAAATTAAGAAAATGCAATTCATTTTAATTAAAAAATTTTGATTTTGAATTTGTTTAATAATTTTACTTTCCCAAAAATTAAACGAGCACATACATTTAATTTTTATTGAATATTTTTTTAAATATTTTTAATGTATTCATTACGCTCTATCCATTAAAGAAATTTATTTGAGAAAAAAATTAATGCTTTTGATGTCCTTTCAAGATATTCCATTTATTGAACTTTCAATTAAATTTCGTTGCAATATTTACATTTTGATACAAAAACAAATGTTTTCGCAAATTCATTCGTAAATATGTAGACGAATCCATATTGCAAATGTATTCATATAAAAATTTAAAGAGCATTTTTGCTGAAATTGGTTCTTATTTAATGATTGAGAAGAGAAAGAATAATATTCTATTTCAGTTTTATTTCTTTATAATCTTTTATATCCCGACAGTATTTAAATTTACTTTTTAAATAATGCTGGTAATTTCGTAATATGACATTTTTTTTGTTAGTATTAAAAAAAGTAACGGCGTGACTCTAACATCAAGCAGTAGATATCAACTTAAGGTAGAAATTAAATTTTTTTATTTGTTAGATTAAATTATATAAATTATTTTTTTTTAATATTTTCTCTTTTAAAGTGTTATTTTGCATCAAAAAATGTCTAAAGTTGCTAAAAGAAAAAGGAAAAAATAATGGTAAGATCATGCGAAAAATAAAATATTAATAATTTAATTTATTGCTAAATTAATTAATTTTGCAAAGTTTTTTCCTCTTTCCTGGAATTAACTCGCACTAAATATTATCCAATAATGGAAAAAGAAAATTAAAAAAAATTGTTAATAATTTGATAAATAAAGTGATAGTAATTAAATAAATTCAGTTATATTAATTCAATTCTATATTAAATAATTTCAAAAATATTTTTTCATCTTTTCCGATGTTAATTTATATCGATGTAATTTATCTAAGGTTGCAAAAATAAAATTGGAAATATGGAGGTAAAATAATTCTTTAACAATAGAATTCTTAAAAAATAATTCAAATAATTATGTTAATCTATTAATTCACAATTTTTTTCTCTCTTCTGATTTTATTTTACATCAAAATCTAATGCTGCAAAATAAAAAATTAAAAACTGATGGGAAAATAAATTGTTAAATAAAGAATTAAAACTTAGAAGAAAGAAATATATTCTAATATTTTAAATATAGAAAGACCTTATTTACCTAACTTTATTAAACCGCTTGTTTAGTAAGATATAAAATAAAATCAACTTTGAGATAAGCACAAAAAGAGTTTTGTAAAATATTTTTTTACTTGGAAAAAAAAACGCCTGCCTTGAATTAAGGAAATTGAGTGGAATACTTCAAATGGCTAAAGAAGTTCTCTAAATGTTCCAAGAACTGCAAATGTGTTGATGTTTCATTGAGGCCATAAGTTTTACAAAGTTATGACACTTTTCTTTTTGGACATAAAAGAAATTCTCTAGGGAACAATTTATTTGAAGACGTCATTATCTTAAGGAGGAACAGGTAAATCAAGCTTATTATTTTATATCAAAACTAGAAAAACACGTACGAAATTAATCCTTAGAGCTTAAGAGTAAGTGAAGTTTTTTGATTTGATGTTGAAATGATAGTCAACATTAATTTTATGTATGATTGAGATGATATTTAAATAAAAGCAATTTACCGTAATATAATTTTTTATCTCATAATTGTTACATACCTTTCGTCATTGGAGATCAGGTAGTTCTCCTAAGATATTAATTATATATAATTTCTGTTAAATAGTTTTAAAAAAATTTTAAATCCGATTTTTTTTCTCAAATTGTCAGGCATTAAAGTTAATTTAAAAGTCGCACTTATTTTCTGTGCGACTTTAATTTAAAAGTCGCACTCATAATAAGAACTTTTCTAATGGAGACATCGTAGCGCTATTAGTCCGATTCCACAATTTTCTAAAATTAGAAGTATTGTAATTTCACTTTTTCATTCTTTATATGATCACATAGATATTAAACAAAATCCTTCTTTATCTTTTAACAATGGAAGAAGATCATGCGATCAAATATATGATGACTCACTGAAAACTATTTCGGCTTTAATCACAATAATAAAAATATTGTTATGAAATATTCATAAAAATAAATTTAAAAGTAATGTAATATATATATAATGTAAATTTAATAAAATCTAGAAGAAAGAATTTTACACCAACTAAACTTGCATAACTAAAGGATAATTTTTAAACTTTAAAACAATGTAAAAATTATTTTGAGTGGGTATATATTCTTATGTTATCGTGATGAAAGTTTAAAGTCCAGATTATTTTTGTAATTAATTTAAATTCTAATTAAATATTCAAATAAAAACGTAGCAAAATGCATATTTCCACTCTCCAAAGAATACATGTGCAAAATTTAGTAACTCGAGCTCAAATGGTCAGTTTTTAGAACACCAACACGAGCGCACACATTCATTTTTATTATAATAAAATGTAGAATTACTTTATATTTACTGTTCTATTTTAGGGCAAATACATTTCTCATGAAATCTATTACAAGTTATCTTGACAAATCTGCTTAAATCAAATTTGAACTAAATTATATAATATTGAAGCTTGAAATCTAAGAATTAACAATTATCTTATTTAGAAACTGCATATTGTTGTGAATCATTTAAAACAAACATGATTTAAATGCCATAATAATTAACGTGTTGATTGTCGCACTAATTGTATATAGTATAAATGACTCGCTATGCGTTGAATATTTTGATGAAATATTAATTACATAGACAAGTTAATTTGTGTAATTATTTGAGATACATTTACTATAGTGAAGTCACCGGTGACCCGTGTCATGTTTATTTTATATTGCTTTATTTCTCCGCACTATTTTAGCAAAGATAACAATATTGAAATATTTAAAACCGGTGACACCATATTTAACTTGATAAATTATGTGTTATTATGGTAAATTATTCATTAAAGTTGGGGTTTTTTTTTCATTTTTTTTATATATTTAAAACAACCTATGATTATTATTTATTTTTTGGCGTATTAAATATGTTCATCGCTTTATTTACGAAAGAGTATATTTGAAAAGTCTTCCAAAATTGTTCTTCATCAAGTGCAGGTTTCTCGTTAGAAAAAAATTATATGCTAATACTCTTCATAAAATATAGAGTGAATTACACGAAAAATGAATCGAATTCTAAAGCTATTTTTTTTCTTTGGAATTTTATTTCACATCAAAACGATTCGTCACTTCAAAGAAATAAAATGCATGTTTCATGCATCAGATAAGAAACGAGAAATATTTTAAAAAGATATTAGATATCATTTAATTTGTGTAGTATTATTTTATCTTTCTTATTTTTCCTATCAAATGATGTTTAAAGTTTTCTACAAACTTTGAAAAAGCATTTCTTAATAATTTGGAGGTTATAAAAATTCTTGATTGCATTGAAGAAAAATTTATATCTATATATTATATAGTCCACAAGAATTCTCAAATCAGAAACTTTCAGATATATTAATTATAGAGAATTTTAAATAATTAAGATCTTACTGTTCTCTAAAGTCATGTTTAAACCTGTATTTAAGAATTTAAATATCTGCAAAATCAAAGTAAGCATGAAATACGGCGGTGAATGACTCCATGTTAAAAAAATTCCGGAATACACTTTGAAATAATAGAAAACCTTTCCAGTTTCTTAATGTCAATCAAAATCATTTACGGCAAAAGAAAATGCAAACTAATTCTCACAAACTAATAGAAAAGTTCATTTTCAATCGCATCCACTTTAATTTATCCTCCCAGGATAATAAAGAAATCAGCCTTTATTTTTCCAACAAAAGATTTTCCATCCCTAAATTACTTTTCTGGCATTATTTTATATTAATCTTTTCTTATTAAAATATTTCTTTCTTTTTAAACTGAACATTCTTTTCATAACAGGCCT
>JAPMOR010031773.1:205-15370 GCA_026543865.1 Argiope aurantia | reverse complement strand
AAAAATTGTATAGTTTAAAGACTAAAATTGACCCTTATCAAGAAAAATTACATATAACATGTTAAAAAAATATTCTCAGTTGAATTTTGTTTTTAGTTCGAGTTCGTTTCCTCATTAAGATAATGGAATTTTACACAATTTTATTTTTCATGCATCAGTGTAAAATTAATTTACCTCTGTATATAGATGGAAATTTTTTCCTAAAGTAAACTAAAGATGGAAAACTAGCTATTCCAAATTTCTTGGCATAACGAGGATCTTTTATTTTCACGAACATAATTTCTAAATCGTCTGCTTCATCGTCAATGCGTTCCAGTTCTTGAAGAGCATCCAAGCATTTTTCACAGTTATTTTCATCTAGAAAAATAATTTTTATTAAAAAATACATTTTTAATTAATAACAATAAAACTATTTTATTAAGATTTTTTTCTTCATACATTCATTTTAATTTTGTAAATAAATATTTCGTGAAGCAGATTAGTTGACACCTACTAGTGTTTTCATTTGCTCTAAGCATTTAAGATTTAGCTCTTTTAATAAACTAGTATATTTAGTCCCCCCACATTCCACACATTTCCAATTTTAACAAACATGTTAATGGTTAATTTTAGGTTATTTTTTTTATTTCACAACGTTGTGAAAATGTACGTTTTATTTATTCTTTAATTCATAGTTTATTGTAAATTTATTTATTCATTCGGCAACTAGACTGATAACCATAGAGCTGAGATATATCAGCTCTATGCTGATAACACTTTTTCAATGACGTTCTTGTCCCCCCCCCCCCATTCTGCCCAGCAAGGCTGCTGCTTAATCTGCCTGCATTGAAAGCCGTCACTGAATTTAAAAGAAATTCAGAAAAATAAATATTAAAAGCTTAAGACATATTTAGAGTCCCAGTTTTCCGATATTCACAATTTTTAAGATATTGTTAGAAATGTCTAATTTTTTAAGCTTCTAAATTTGATGTTATGTAATTTACTAGGCAGACAACAGTATATTTCTGCAAACGATTTTTGTTGATTTGTTTAAAAATCATAATCAATATTCTGCAAATAACTTTTTATTTGATAAGTTATATTAAAGAAAATGACAAACATTAGATCTTTCAACGAAATTATTATCCATTTCTATCCATTAAATTATTATTATCTGTTAACTAAATCATTAACCAAATTGGAAGGCCTTTTAGATACAGAATCTGTTTTTAGTTCATTTAAAACATGGCCAATTTTAGGATCAAATTATTATAATTGACTTATTACTTATGTAGGAATAACTCCAACATAAGTACATTATAGTAAAATAATATTTAATCGTATAGTAGACATTTCATTAATTTTATAAATTTTCTATGAACTCCAAACTTTGAAACATTGAAAACTATTTTATTTTTAAAAAAATTTTTAGTGACAAAAGTGATATGCAATTAAAAATATTTTATTAATATGAACATTTCCCCTAATTTTCTGTGCATGCAAATGTAATAAAAGTACGTAAAGGAATGGAAGTAAACAAAAATAGAAAATTTTATAAAATAACTGGTTTATAAAAACAGAAATTCAAATTTTCTAATTTATTAGAATAATTACTATATTTCAAAAAATATTGGGGAAATATTACAGATAACTACTGTAATGTCAAATCTCCTAATGTAACAATCTGGCATGGTCTGCATTCAACTTATCTGTATCTAAGCCACTACTGATGTCAGAACTGCATATGATTTCTCAAATGCACTTGTTTATTAAAGCGTCAAGAATTATTCAAATAAATTTTGAACTACTAAAATTAGATATAATACAGCAGCGAAGAATTTAACATAATCACTTAAAAAAATTTCAAAAAATTAGACAGCATGATTTCTTTCGAGCACTCTGTACATCGTATGGTATTTACAGAAAGGACTGAGAATGGAAAAAGTGTACTTTGAGAAGAGCAAAAATTTGATCCTAATAGAACACTTTGAAAATAAAAAGTCTATACTCAATTCACGGTATATAACAAGAGTATAACACAGGATCAACAATGTTGATATAAAATTACTGATTACAAACTTTAATAGGTCACCCCCTGTTTCAGCTACTAGAGGTCGGCGTCCTGCAGAAATTTTGCTATATAATGCTCTGCTCTTTTCTTTTTAGATACAATATTCTCACTCCGAATGCCAGAAGTATATCGGTTATTATAGTCAATAAATGAGTTTGAAATGTGAAGGTAGAACATGTGAATGATACAATCACAATTCTCTCTTTAGAAAAATACGAAGAAATGAAAAAAAAAAAAAAAAATCAACTTACAGAAAAAGACGGCAACAAATTCATTATCATCCAGTAATTTTTCTAACATCTTTCTGTTAACTTCTTCAATTTCGTCTTTAATTTCAAATGCATCATTGCTTGTCAAATATTTTAAAAGTTCTTCTTCATCATAAAGATCACCTGTAAAGTTAAAAAATTAAGACTTGAAAACAACAAAAATACACTCATTTGATTATTAAAAGTGAATACAATATATGAAAGGTTATATTACACCGGCTAGTTAAAATATTGATAGTTTGAAAAAATCGCTATGTTTTGCAGAGTATGCCAAATTTTTCATTCGTCTGTGATTTATACATATATACAAATACTCTACATAAATAAAAATGAATTTAAAATTAATGTAGAACAACTCCAAATTCACACCGACTTCTTTCTATGACAATTTTATGTTTCTTTAATAAAGTTCACCGCTTTTAAATCTCATACCTTCAATGAATAAATAATTCAAATAGCTTTAATGGAATCAATTCATGTTCCTTAGATATTTATAACAGCATTGGTTACATTATCTGTAAATTTATTCATTAACTTCTAGTGCTGTTACATAATAGCACAATACATACAGCTAGAGGTTAGATAAAAGCACATTTATTTTTGTCATCTGATAATTAATCAAGTGAATTGATTTCATTGTTGAATAGAGAATTGGCTCCGTTTAAAACCAAATTTATATCTATTAAAAATTTTGAAATACAGAACTATACGAAAAATCGAGGGAAGCGAAAGGAAACTGGGAAATCATGCATTAAATTAGTGATTTAGAGAATTTTGCATTCTTGATTAAGATTTTTATATGCTTCTTATTCGCGTATTTTTCTCTGATGAAGAAGGTGCTTTTGAGTAATTTCACTTTTACTCTACTTTGCATATTTTCAGTTTTTTTTTTTTCATTTTTCAGCATTTTTAGTTTTATTTAGAATCTTTCCACTGCACACTTTTATCTGAATGCTTATATATTATATGTCACATATTTCATAAAAAAACTCTGTTTCTAAATGAGAAATATTGTGAATAATAAATATAAATTACATTTTAATAAATTAAATGAGTTAAAAGTCAAACAATTATATAACAAATAACAGAAATAATTTGCTTCCCTTGCAACATATTTCTCAACCATAATATTAAGTCAACTACAAAAAAAATTGCAGTAATCAAAAGCTTACCATCATAAAACATAGGTACTTGCTTTCGGAAAAATGCTAGTGCGGGCACACTTTCAACATTATATTGTTCAAGAGCTTCTGGATCAAATATTTTTACAAGATCTATTCCAAAAACATCACATTGATCATCTATGTTTTCTAATTCCATTAATACTCTTTCACATTCGTGGCAATCCTGCGTATCTGGAAGGTAAAATTATAAATGTTTTCCATAACAAAAATAATTTTGCACAGCATTTCACTGGGTACAGAAACATGAATTAAAATTATGTACAACATTCAAGTCTTATATAAAAACAAAACAGAAACAATGCATAAAATATACATAAAATAACAGTTAAGATTTATGACACAAATATAAAATGTTCTACTAGCAATTAGAATGTTGATTTCCTTTTCTTCTAAAATCAATCAATCAATAAAATAATAAAAATATAAAACTATAAAATAATAAAAATATAAAATAATAAACTAATTAAAATAATAATATAATAAAAATATAAAACTTACAAAAGTATACTGCCAAAAATGGTGATTCCTCGACAAGTTTATTTAACATTCGAAGGTTGACTGTCTCAATTTCATCAGGAAGTTCTCGATTATCATCATCAATTAGCCATTCCAAGACTGATTCTTCATTCTTTAAATCACCTGGAAGTGGAAAACACGATATTTAAATATACATAGATACATATTAATATCAAGCAGATGTCTTTTTTTTTATTAGCATATACTTTTGTTCCATTTAATGAAAAATGTAAAGATTCTAAAACTCATTGTTATATAAACTGGAGATAATGCATTAAAAAGCACTCTTATTTTTATATATAAATTAAATTGAAATATTACTCATTGTTTTCAGAAATGAAAATTTTTAAAAACAATGAAATTTCAATTTCATTTTCATTATTTCAACTACTAATGTAAAACTGGATTACTCAAAAGGAAATAGATTATATGCACATATTCATATATTGTTTACGTAGAGAAGATATAAACACGAAATGCACATAAATATTTGAGATAAAAATGCCTATGCCCATAAATAACACATCACTAAATAAGTCCATGGTCTAAATAAGAGAAACAATTTTTTTTTTTCAGAAATTCGATTTTATTCATCAACATACCCTCCTTCAAGATGTATAACATCATACTCTCCTCATTCATTCCAACACTCTTTTAATTTTTCAATGTCTTTTTTGTAGAACGATTTGGATTTGCTCTCAAAATAGATTTCAGTTTAAGTAATCACTTCTACATTTGAGCCAAATTTCTTTCCCCGAGTCTTCTTTTTGATGTCTGTAGAAAGAAAAATTCTCTGGGGGTCAAATCTGGAGAATGCGGTGGAAGAGGAAGCAACTCGAAGTGTAATTCCTTCAATTTAACCATCGTTTTCATCGACTTGTGACAAGGGACATTGTTTAGGTGGAACAGCACTTTTTTCTGTTGCATATGAGGCCATCCCCCCCCCTTTTACTTCTACACTCAGTGAATCCAACAATGCCATATAATATTGGCTATTGATAGTTTTACCTTTCTTAAGATAGCTGATAAACAAAATACCATGCACATCCCAAACTACAGATGCCATAACCTTACCAACTGACTTTTGGGTTTTTGAACGTGTTGGACGACTTTCGTCGACTACTATCTACTCACCTACAATCTTTTTGATTTATGTTTCATTCATTGTCACATACCTATGCAAGAAATCCCTTTTTAATCTCACTTTGACAACTCCAAAAAGTGTTCTGAATTATCGGCGCGTTTTTTTTTAGTTCGGTGTGAGCAAACGCGGCACCCACTTCGAAAGCAACTTACGCATGCTCAAATTTTCGTGTAAAATTGTAAACACACTACCTTCTGATATCTTTAAGGTATCACCTGTCTCACGCAACTTCACTTTATGATCTTTCAAAACTATTTTGTGAATTTTTTTAATGTTTTCCGGAACAACTGTCAATTTTAGACTACCATAGCGTTCAACAATATCGGCGCTTATATGACCGCGTTTAAATTCAGTATACCAGTCAATAATAGATGATTTCCTGATGTAGAATCTCCATAATGCTTATCAAATCACTGTTTTGTTTTAATAGTATTTCCCCTCATTAAATAAAATATTTAATTAACGCACGAAATTCTTTTCTATACATTGCTTTGAAAATTACAAAGCTGGGGTCACTAAAACTAATGTAACCTGTAAACTAATAGATAGAAATTTTATGACCTAGAATGTCATAAAATTTTGACACGTATCTTTTGAAGATTGGTACTATTCAGAAATCATATAGGTCTGTCAGTAGCTTTGCCATAAATGTGCCAGACTCGAGACTTATTGAGTGATATGTTATGAGGTTTGAGACAAAAAAGGCTTTATAAACAAGACCAGATTAAGCCCAGGATGGGCAGTTAGACAATGAAAGTTTACCCCCTTTTTCAAAATCCAACTTCTAAAATCAGATTTTTTTTATGATTTTAATTTAATATCTATATACATTTTTTAGGATTATTCCTTCTCAATGAATTTATTTCATTTTGACCTCTTCTCGAAAACACTAATCAAATTAATTAATCTAATATTCAATTTTCTATAAAACTGCTAGTCCATCTAATTTTAGGCCCTCTTTTAGGACGCTTTCCATCGTTTTTGTAATGAAGACTATTTTAAGGGTGTGCTCTTTTGGTATACGTTGGGTTGGATTTTAAATAGTGTCACTTTATGTCCTGGGTAAGAAAGTAGCAGTTCGGGGGCAGTAAAGAAGAAATAATATCAAAGTAATTGTTAATATTTCTGTATTATACTGTACCATATAAAAATTCCATATTTTAGATTCATATCCATATATATTGTTAAATTCAGTGTTGCACAAGTATATTATCCAAATCTACAACTTACACCGTAAAGCTCACATTGTGCTCACCTAATAACTCGTCCTCATGCACTCAAAATAAAATAAAATGCTAAAAGAAAATTTCATCTTACTATAGGTGATTATAATACTAGTTATACATTCTGTTTAATTAATTCAAGGCAGTAAGCTACAACGCTGATTGAGATGTTCACCAAATTAAAGCAGAAGGTAGAAGAGAAGTTTTTATTAATAAATATGAAACATATCTTAGTTACTACCCACAATGCAAAAGATTTCAATAAAATTCTACAATGTTGGAACAGAATCTATGAAAATCTATTGAATTGAATTTGAAATTTTTTGCATCATTAATGCTATGGGAATAATTTGAAGTAATCATAAAAATAATTTTCATACCGCATATGAATTGTAGAAGCATTTTTTTTTTTTCATTTTGGTTCTAGAGTTTAAGAATTAAGCTTCGACATACTCAGCGAGATGGAAAATATAGAAGAAAAGTACACGATTGTCACATAAAAGTCCCTTCACAACATGATGGTCAACAAGATATGATAATTATAGGCAGTTCATCAGCCTGGGTTACGGAGTGGAAGAAAGATATTGGGGAAGTGCCGGGTGTGTAAAGGATGCAGGTCTTTCTTTTCTCCAGGGTCCTGGTTTTTCTCTCTTCGACCTCTTTATACGGCGAGTTTGTTAATTTGTTACCATAGATGCTCTTAAAATACCTCGAAGCAGGCGAAACTCAAAAAGGTTGAACTATAGTAGAAGCCAGTCAACCAGAGAGGTTCATCAAGCTGTGAAGACTTAAAACAGTGTCAGTTTTGGAGAAGAACTGTGCTGCTTAAATTATATAACATAAGTGCAAAACACGGAAAGAAATATTTTGGAAATTGCCATCGATAATTATTACAAAAGTTCTTGGTAGAATTGCGAGAACAGTTGGATTTATAGGAGGAAAAGATTTTAACATTTCTGAAAATAAAGCTTTCAACATTTCTGAAAATAAAGTATATGGGCATAATGAAAAAAGTTCGATTTTTCTCCGGGAAACTTCAGTTTGTAGAAATGTGAGATCTGAAGTTCGTCTGAATGGAAATGGTAACTTTCGAAATCATTAGATTTCTAAATGGAAACCTTAAACCAGAATTTGAGAAAAAGTCAATGCTTTCAAAGAAATTGAAATTTTTTTTATGCTCTATAAAATTCTGGCTGCTGCTTTTCCTGAACTTGAAAAAGAGAGGAGAAATCTATTTAAAGAGTTCAAAATCAACCGGGACTTGCTATATGCAATTAACCTGTCCATCTGAAATCTCACAATATTGCTGCACTGGGACTAAAAGCTTATTATCACTTTTCGTAGGACTTCCAGAAAAGGGACCAATTTATCTAAACATTGACATTTCATTAAGAATGTTCGCATTTAATAAACAATCAAAGAAGATTCATCCACTGAAAAACCTTTCTCTTCCCTGAAAACTTTCTCTTCCACTGAAGCATAATTAAAAAGAGATGTCGACTTCAATGAAAGCTTTTCATGAACAAAAATGTGAAGGAAGAAATTTATATAAATAAAACCCTGAAATTTGATAGAAAATCTTTTCATAAGTATTAATTTTATATAGTTTCATAAATAATATAGTTTCGAATTAAAAATATATGATTCAATCCTCATAAAATTGTATTGGATGCTTCTACTTAATCCATTTGATAATCCAGACTAGCTTATAAATCTTATATCGTTTCAAGACAATCATAAGCGTACAAAAATGTTACACAGTAAAATAGCAATTCCTATGAAATAATATTATGTATTAAATAAACTTAAAACATTATTAGTATTATTATCAAAATGGTACAAACCATCATATATCAAAGGATTTCCATTTCTGAAGTACACTAGAGCTGGAAATGTTTTAATACCATATCGTTTGGAAACTTGAGGATCATAAATTCTGACAACGCTTATACCGTATAAGTCTGTGTCATCATCGATATTTTCAAGTTGCATCAGAGCAACTTCACAAGCACGACAATGAGGCTTATAGAGAAACACGGCAAGATATTGTGTTTCTTCAATTAATTTCTCCAGCATTGCTTTGTTTACTGTTTCTATTGTATCATCCGATTTCTGATGCAACAGCCAATCTAGAACTTGATCCTCTTCAGCTAAATCACCTATTGAGGAGTAGTGGCAAAACAGTAAAAAACAAACATATTAAAGTTTTGCATTATTTAACAACAAGGACATGATAAATGAACAAATAACATGTGTAGCAAAATAAACTGAAAAAAAAAATATTTTCACTAAATTGTATTTGTATCGCATCGTACCTCAAAAGATAAATAGCTTAAATGAAAAGGGAACACTAAAACTGCAAGTCAATTTTGTGAAACTTCGTCTTCATCAATGAAATGATTATTAACATTTGATGAAATGTAAATTGCCATTAACTAAATCTAGTGGTATCTCGTCAGCGCTCAGAGAAATACAGCAAAAGATATTTCTCTGAGACTGAAATACACTTAATGTGTTATTAAGCTTTGTAATTAAATGAAAATTTTTGCATCCAGTCCCAGATTAATATATCTACAGCTTCATGAAAATTAATGAGCAGCATTCACTGTCTAATTTATTATTTATCTATCTATTATTTAGCCCATTATCTTCATTATCTATCATTAAAACAAAATTACATTTCGACAAATATCAACGCGATTACTCTAATTTAACGCGACGGCGTATTTTTTGCCGAACCGCTTGAGCGATTAACCTTTGAGTCCGAATCTATGAATATATCATAACCAGGGGCGACTCATGCATACGCAGTGTGATAACTGCAGAACACTCACCTTTTTCCAGCACATAAATATAGTAGATAATTGCATAAGTGCATGTTCGATATATTGATAACCTTTAAACAAACAAAATTTAAACAATATAACTTCATAAACCAAGAATATAATCTCCATTATTTTATATGGAGATTTCCATCAATCTACAAATTTGTCTATTCCTTTTTGAAGAATAAATCTTGCCTTTCTTTGAAAATTGATTATGAGAGAATTTTGTACATTTCCCTCGGATTTTAAATTTTTTGCCATGAAATTATTTTGCAAAGACCGAAACAGGTGATAGATAATCAGATGGCAAAAGGACAGGAATTCTTCCGTCCTTGAGCCATATGGAGACGTGAATGTGGCCATTTAAACTCTTGAAGTTTTTCCAGCATTCGTGCAACATGTGGTTTGACATTTTCGAGTAGGACGATTACATTTTCTGTTTGCCCGGATAGTTCATTTCTATATTCATCTAGTTTCTACATTTACCGTATTCATCGAGTTTAATAAGCAGTTCACAGTATTTGCCTGGCGTGATCAGCTCATCACGTTAGCTCAGCCTTTGAGTCAGGTTCTGCAGTTTCCAGCAGCTTTTTTTTTTTCTTTTTTTCAATTTTTTTTGCATTCAACATTACTATATAAAATCCACTTCTTATCACTTGTTACCAAAACATCCAAAAAAGACTTTTTATTGTAAGGTGCAAAGGGAGAAATGT
Source organism: Argiope aurantia (assembly GCA_026543865.1). Classification (NCBI taxonomy): domain Eukaryota; kingdom Metazoa; phylum Arthropoda; class Arachnida; order Araneae; family Araneidae; genus Argiope; species Argiope aurantia. The sequence continues at coordinate 5,446 of JAPMOR010031773.1, read as the reverse complement.
CCACATCTACGGGATTTTCGGTCAGGATATACGGTATCCGGCTTGGAAACTTTATTCACATACTTTTCTAACTGGTGAAACGTGATCAACTTATCAATAATCAGCTTCCCCGCAATTTCTCATTTAACATTTTAGGTCATTCTTCACTTAAAGCACTTACAATACCGCTTATAATACTGCTTATACCTAATAAACAGTTGAAAATCGTCCCTGTCTTTACAATACCATTATGAACAGTGGAAGATTGTCCCTGCCTTGGTCGATCTTTTTTAAATCACCATTCCGAAATCAACCAAACCATTTTTTCACAGCCAGCAGAGCAAAGACAGTCCAAGTAAACAGTTGATTTTTTTTTTGTAGTTTTAACCTTATGCCTTTCCGAAATTTATAAAGCATTACAAATCGAAAAGGAATTTTTTATTGTCGATTAAAAAAAATTGTACTAAAAAATCGAACTATTTAATCATTATTCAAAGCTGGAGGAACGAAAGACACTTTCACTTTTTAAGTGCATACAACACAGCCAAACAAAGCATCGGAATTTTCCTATAAAGTATATTCTGACATCATCTATGAAAATCAGACACGAGCTTTAGCAATGTTAGTCATTTCTTTTTTCAAATTTTGCATATAAGTTTTAAATTCATCAAAATATAAGTTTTAAATTCATCAAACTCTAACGCAATTTTGCATTTAGCATCAAGAGTAAAATGCTAAAGCTTCTCAACGTACTGTTTCTGACAAAATACTTCTCAAAATATCGAGTTTAGCGCATTTATTTCTAGTACACCGTTTGAAGAGGGAAGACAGTGTAATAGAAAACATACATTTTGAGAATCGGAAATGAAGTCTAAACACTTTTACTTTAAGGTTAACTTTCACGAATCTCAAATTTGAAAATAAATTAAAAAATGAATAGTAATTAATAGTTAATGAAAATCAATTAAGAAATGCTGTAAAGCAAGATGAATATAACATCCTTATATGTGTATTTATTTTAATCATTCCACCTTTATGATTTTTATATTGTTCAACTGCAGATGCGTAAATTGAATAAATGACGGTAAGAATTCCTTTAACTTCTTAAAACAGTTTCACAAAGCTTACTGTAACTGCAATCAGTTCCAATATTTTCTTACATGCTTTGCATGAAAACGATTTGATTAGAATATTAGATAAATCGAATCTTCTGATTGAATAGATTGTTTACTTTTTTCGACTACTTCTATTAGAACTTTTTGAGAAGAAAAATGTTATAGTAATTCTTAGTTATCAGTCTAATGAAACGTTCAAAGACACAATCCCAGATGTTCTACTTATCCTGTGTCCTTTATTTAGAAACGACACAGAGAAAAAGATGTTATTCCCTCTGCTTTCTAAGGAAAAAACTCGCACCTTAACAAGATCGAACGGAGAATAAATGCTTGAAGCCGAAATTTTAGAAATTTATGAAAGTAATAAATTCTTGAGGTAGAAATTTGAGAAATTTAAGAAAGTAGTAAATGCTTGAGGCAGAAATGACGTATAATCGCAGTACTTAGTCATTACAATGGTTCGGACTGTGATGAAATGACATGCAAATGTAAATAACACATAAACGAAAAACGCATAAGATATTTTACTGTTTATAAAAGATATTCAAGGAACCAGTTTAAACAGATTTTAACTCATTAGAACCATTTCTTTGAAATAACAAAATTTTACATGCATTCGAGCTAATTTAATCTGTAGAATCTGGATTTGCTTTTGACATAGGATGTTTCTATTTTAAAAATAATTTGTGCAAATTTTAACGTGAACATGATTTTTAGCATTAACACAGATTATATACAGATATACACAATATAGAGATAATTTTTCTAAGGTGGCAGACATTTTTCATTTTGTTACGATAATTAATTCTTGGATAATAATCAGCATCTATACACTATATGACGGATTATAAATGAAAAATGTTGATCAGAGAAAATAAATATTAAAACCTACCTTCATATATGCTAGGAACTTGATTTTCAAAGTATACAAGAGCAGGAGTTAATTTGATTCCATAATGCTTCAATATTTCTAAATCTGTGGTTTTAACAAATTGGATGCCATTTCGGTCTGTATCATCATCAATATTCTCCAGCTCTTCCATAATAATCATGCAGTCTTCACACTCCATCGTATCTAACAAAATTTTTGATGTATTTTAAATAAATAACAAGATAAAATTGTTATTTTGAATTTCCTACGATAAACAAAAATTAAATTTAAAAACCTGAGTATTAATATTTGTTTGCGGAATTTCCTACGGTAAACAAAAGTTATAAATTCCTGCTAAAAAGTTATAAACCTGATTTCAGATAAATGTAATGCTCCTGGAAACTCTACACAAATGAATGGGATGGAACTAGTTTTTAAAAGAGGAAACATTATGATACATTTAGACCATGCAGATAACTATAGCAAAATATTTCCTTATAATTAGAAATTAAAATCATCTGAAAGGACCTGTAATGAGATTTTCCAATTTGCTTTTCATAATTCACTTTTTTGGGGGGGGGGAGATTTTGAATACATTCAACGCTTCCTGAACATTTTGTTAACTCATCCTTTACTTTGTTACCAGAGAATTCAGAAAGGGAAAAATTTATGGAAAAACTACTCAGTATGGATAATTTAGCAATCACCTCATTGGATATTTTTAAAAATATGATCTTCCACATAAACTTTACATGCATAAAAAATATATATTGAATAAAAAATAGCGAGTTATAAATAAAATATAAATTATACTTATTTTAATATGTACAATAATTTATACATTTTGTATAAAAGTTGTATGATAATAAACTGGCTATTTGTTTTTATAATATGCTATTTTGTAAATATAGTTCAATTTTTGTTTACAAATAAAAGTATATTCCTAAAAGTATTTCTATTATTTTGTTATTTATTTTGATTTAGAAATATCATTTATTCTTATATGAAAACACCAGATTTTGGCTTACTAAATAGTAAAAAAATTTGAAATTAAAATAAATTCACTTCTAATGAATTCACCTGATTCAAATGTACTGACTCTTATTTGAATCAGGGTATCTAAAATTTTTTATAGAAAAAAGGTTATGTGAACGGATTAAAAAAATTTATAATTAAATAAACCTGTGTTGTAATTTTTATTATTTAAATAGTTGTAATTATAGAGAGAGAGACAAGAAAATCAAATAAACTGAATCCTATTTGTTTATCATGCTGAAAATCCCTTTCGTTTCAGAGGATATGATATATATGATATAAATTTTGAATAATTTAAAATATCAGAATAAGCACAGTCAAATATTTCAAAGAATTCATAAATTCCATTGTGAACATAATAAAAAATATAAAGTAAAAATGTAATTTATATTTTATTATTCAACATAAAAGAGATTAAAAGCTTAAAAAAGAGACTCATTCACATTGTCAAAATTAGTAAAAATATTTTTTATATTGTTTACTATTTCATTTAATTGTTTCTTAAAAAATGTATACTAGTTATCAGTGCTTCCCAATGGAAAAGGTAATTAATTATTACACTTAAGAAAATAAACAAACAGCACAAACAAACAAAAAATTGCATATCTTACCTATGTTTTCATTGTCACAGTTTGAGCAAAGGTTCTTATCATCTAAAAGAATTTTAAATTTTGAATTATAATTAAATTCGGTCGAAGGAGAAAAACAACATTTTAGCATACTTAATTAATTATATATTATATACCTGCCATAGTGGGGCAACATACATAATATAGTTTAAATCAGAAGTGTAAAATAAGAACACTGTCTCTAAATAGATTTTGTGCAGGAATTTGGAAGGTGTGAAACATTAAGACAGAGATGAAATGTTTTTTTTTTTTGTGTTCTTTGACATCAATAAGCAAATATAATTCAAAACTAACACTTATTTGAAGTTTTCATGAAATTCTACAATTAAATTTCTTTCCATTTATTATTAACTAAAGATTCAGCTTAAAAATTTTCATTCCTACATTTTTTGCCTCAAAAATGGTAAAAAAAGTTCAAAGATGGGGTCAAAGAACATTTATACAGTCTAAATAGAAACATAAATGGCAAATGTTTAAGTTTTAATTTAAATTACATTACATCCTTAAAAAAACCTTTCCCTAAAGCACAGAACTTGGAATCTTTTTCAGACATTCTACTTTCTAGTCAATGCAATTAACAACATGAGTGACATAGTCTAATATAAATTCAGAAAGAAAAATAAGTTAAAAATAAAGTTCAAAAATATAAAAAAATGACTTATTATTTTTATTTAATAAATAAGTTTGTTGCAGTGTTTTCTGCAGTAACAACATCATTTCGTTACAAAATTATAACTAATGATGCTAATTATTGTATTGTGATAATTTGTGTTATAAATATAAAATAAATTATTATAGTGGACACCACTTGTAATGATAAGTACATTCAAAATGCTTTAAAAATATTACAATTGTATAAGTATACAAGGTCAGCAGAAGAAACAAACCACACAACATCATTCGTATTATTCATTCGTTTTAATTACAAACAGAAAAATCAATACAATGTACAGGATTGATAAATATTTAATTTTTTATACTTCCTTAAAAGACTACTGAATTGTCAAGCATTCTTTGGACAAATCTTTCATATGAGTAATGTTCAGCAAATTCACCATGGTACTGGACTGATCTTGGGGGGGGGGGGGGGGGGGTGGGGGACTACAATTTTCAATTTAGCATCACGAGAATTTACAGTAAAGGACAAGGAAAAAAATAATTTTTTATTTTATTTCTCTACACAAAAAGAATGTTGGAAGAAAATAAGTACTTATTATTATAACAGTTATTGACACTTTTATTTAAGTTAAAATAACTTGAAAGGGATATCAAATTAATTCTTTTATTATATGTTTTTTTAGGAAAATATACAACGAAGTAGAAACTGGAGACAAATCCTTTACGCGAAGAAAGTTTTGCAAATCTCGATTAGTAACAATGATGAAATGCTTATTTATATACTAAAGACTTATTTAATAAAATTTATATACTTAATACTTACTTAATAATTTTAATGAATTATAATTATTTTAATTATACACCCTAACAATATAGAGAAAAATCACTTATAATAATCAAAATGAATTTTTAAATTGTTTGAATTGTTTTATGAAGCCTAACATTGCCAATTGGTTAAAGTTTTAATCATAACCATAAATTACTTTTTTTTTTT
>JAPMOR010031749.1:169356-207397 GCA_026543865.1 Argiope aurantia | reverse complement strand
CGATTTTTTATATTTTTATGACATTAGAAATCAAAAATATAATTTGTTAAAGGCAAGATATTTAAACTAGGGTTTATACAAAAACCGACTTTTTGAAAAACCGGTTTTCGAATTCAGTATTTCCAAAAAACTTGTTTTAGCCGGTTTTCGAATTTTTTGTCAAAAAAAAAAAAAAATAGAATAGGGAAAAATATTTTATTTAATTTATATAAAATAACAAAAAGCAAAATCAATAACAAAGTCAAAATATTTTTTAAAAAAAATTAGTGATTACATATACATATTACTTACACAAAATAACGAAAACTCACACAAAAATTTCAAATAGTATTTGTATTTTCTTCACTAATTTTAATTTCTCCTAGAAAATAGGTTTTCAAAAAAACATAAAATATCCTCTGAACGGTGGCTAAGTCTTGTTCATATTTTGGACACAATATTGCCTGAAATTGAAAATAGTCGTTCACTAGCTACCGACTAAGCTTGGTTTTGCAGTTTTCATTGCATCAAATTACAAATCTAAGTTTTCTTTGTTCTTTTATTCGTTGCCTCAAATAATGAAAATTCAGCATTCACTGTCTTTGGATTTTTAAGTTTTTCTTCAGGATCTTCAAGAAACTTATGAACTGATTTTTTCCATGGCTTCTTTTAAAAAAAGCATTACTCTGATGAGTAGTTTCTTCTATTTGCTCTTCATCAGAACAGGCTTCCATATAAGAATTTGGAGATATTCTAGACAATATATTTTCAGATAACTTAATAATTTCGGTTTTAGAAGTTAAAGAAAGTACACTAGATTTCTTCACTGAACTGGAAATGTTTTGGGGATTTTGAAAACACAGCAAAAGAGTTGGTAATTCTACTTGTCGTTTTTCTTGAATTCGTTATTCTAAAGCGTATAATAATTTCAAACTTATTTCAGTGTTTTAATTTTTTTAGTTCATTTAACAGAAATTCAAATATATCTTCCCTTGTTAATAAATTCGTATCTCGTCGCCCTAAGCCTTCAGCTGCTAGACGAGTCGATCCCAAGACTTTATGAACTTCTAAAGTTTAGGATATGTTTCCAGTTTTCGCTTTATAATATCAAGCGAATCTGTCGTCACTCGCGACGGATTGCACATATACATAAGTACTAATATAAAATATATCGGTTAGGCACGTCTTTTCCATTTGCTCAGGCGCAGCTGCGCAGTGCGCAAGCACGAACCAACACAACTTGCAACGTTGAAAAAATGTATTTGCTGCCCTTTGTATAGCATGAATAGCAAATCAAATAAGTTTTAAATTAATTTTTTACATAATAATATGAATTCTTTAAACTGGTTTTTTTAATTTAAAAACCTGTTTTCAAATGTGACAAATTTACTTAAAAAACCGGATTTTTAAAAACCAGGTTTGAAAAACCGCCAAATCTTACTTTTAACCCAAGAATTTTATGCAAAAATGTAATTTGTTTTGTTAAAATAGTGTAAAAGATGTTCTAATGTTCTGCTTGAAAATAGTATCTCATTTCACAGCCGAAGTAAATATGGAGGCGCAACGATTCTGTGCAGGAAAAATTAAACAAATCATCTGCGTTTGAAAGCTCAATGGCACCAATTATATCCAATGAAGAATTAAAAAAAATCGTCAATATAATGAAGTTTACAGAATTAACTACTTAATAATGAGAGCACATACACTTTCCATTTTAATAAATCGATCTTTGGATTATCTAACTTTGCGATTTTTTTTAAACGAAGTTGTAAGCAATTAAATATTATATTTTTTTACTATTCTATTTAATTTTTTTTTTTCAAAATCACTGGGGAAAAATTTTTTTGGTATACGTCTGTCTTTAGGGACGTCTTAGAAAGGTTAGTCATTCAATTTTACCATAAAGAATTCATTTTAAGAAGTAATTGAGTCATCTAGGCTATTTAATGAGATATTAGATGACAAAGAGCGCATTTCCTTTTCTTTGTTAAACTCGGCGGTTCTGATGTGGGTCATGTTTAGATGCTTCGTTTAATTCATATTACTGGTAATTGCGCTTATCTACAAGGATCGGAATGTGGCAGAAAAAGGAAAGCCACGCCTTATTTTTACAAGAAGCATTTGAATATTATTTTAAAAAAATTTCTTGATTTAAAAAAAAATTTTATTGTGACTTAAAATTAAGGAATTTGTGTTATCTAGCCTGCGTACATCTAGAACAAAAATTTACATAGATTTCTTATTACAAGAAGTTCGGATAGGATAGATATGGTAGGGCAGGCTAGGCTAGGCTAAGATAAGATAAGATAAGATAAGATAGGATAGGATAGGACAGGAAAGAAAAGGATAGTAACTGATAATAACTGAGTTTATTTCAAAGCCCTCTTGAGTTCATTCAACTATAATTTTCACAATAAATAAATAAAACTAAAAAAAAATAATTGAATGAGAAGTGGATAAGTTGGAAAAAAAATATAATTTTCGAAAGAGCGACTATAAATTTTGAGCTGAAAGACCTACAAAAAAAAAAAGAAGAATTATTTAAAAGTTTATAAGGGGAAAAAATAGCAATATAGTAACAAAGTGAAAAAAAAAAAAGAATATTGCTTTTAACATATATTTACTTTATTATATTTACCTTTGTGAAAGAATAAGGGAAAAATACATGAAAATTGTTTGGGCACTATATGCATTAATATCAATGAAGAATTCATTTTGTGTCAACATTTTCTGAATAATCATGATTTTATATTTGTTGATATTTTTTAAGCTAGCATTCTTTGAAACTCTGCTCTTAATGAACTTGAGGTTTGTACCTCGAATTGTTTGTTGTAAAGAAGTAATTATTAAAAAGTAAGTAAATAAAGGAGATTTGTATCTCTAGCCTTGGAACATCGTAACAATTTATATTTTTGGTCTGAACCGTCTGTCTTTATGCTATTTTTTAAAAATTTACTTTTAATTAGCTATTACTCTTAAAAATTTACTCTCCTCATGCACTTAAAAAGTCAGTTTAATATCACTGCAACGCGTGTGTGCGTAAACAAAAGGTATTTACTTAAATAATGAAACGTTTTTTGTAAAATATACTTGAAAATATTTTTAAAAATTGTTAAAATTATAGAAACATTTATACGGCATTAAAATTGCTATCATAGAAAAACCAATTTCTTAGATTTTAAAGTGATGTGAAAATAGTTTTCGTACGGCGATATACTTCGAAGTTATCGAGGAATTTAAAATTTAATCAATTTTTTTATAAAAAATATAAAAGTGCCTTTCTTAATGCGTATTTACAATTCAAGAAGTACTACTATTGCCAAATTTAGAGTTGTAGCTGTAGAGAGTTCTGCCCTGTAGAGAGTTCTGCTCTAATTTCAGTCATTTACAGATAGTGAGCCAGTCTGTAAATATTATGTTAAATATCCTTATGTAAATTAAAATAGTGATTTGGTAGCTAGCTTTTAAGTTTGTGTGTACAATGTTCATCTTTTGGTTTCAATGTCAACAATATATAATTTTATTTTTCAGTTGGAAATCTTTTCTAATTTCCGAATCCGTTATAAAATTCCAGTGCATATTTTGCATTAGGTGAATTCTGAAAATAAGTCCACTTATTTTTAAAACCATTAGTAGTTTCATATTTGAGAAATTAATGTAATTATAGACTGAAAAATAGTTGTATAATATCTATTCATATTCTAATTTAAAACTTGGGTGGTAGCCTCCGAGAAAATTGAACCCTCTGGTTTCGTTTCGGTGCCGGTTGTTTGAAGAGTATTTTTAATATTCTATTTTTAGAAGTGCATATCGTATCTTCGAATTTGGGTGTTCTGCACCCTCTTACAGCTCCGTCTGAAAATCGTGCAGTAAACGTTAAAAGTTAAATTTCCACTTTTTATATTTGAAATTTACAGGGCATTAGAAAAATTTATGGTTTAATAAACCACTTATACTTTTACTGTTTCAAATGTTTTTTTTAATCAATTTTAATTTTGGTTAGCTTTGACTATCCTTTTGCTTTGTCGACATTCATTAATGTTTTTTTTTTCTATATATGGCCTATTAATTAAGATGGAAACTTTCTTATTGAGAGAAAATTATGTAAATTCATTTTAAGATTATAAGATGTAAATTAAAATAATTTATATTTTATAAATTTGTTATTGCCAAATGAAAGCTTGTAAGAATTTTTATGCATTACTTATTTTTCCTTCATCTTTTCGCATCTTTATTAAGAAATTATTATTAAATTAGCCGCATTTGGGCGATCATCTAGTTTGCCAGGGTTAATGCTCACTAAACTTTTCAATTAAATATTTTATGTAACTTGATTTCTTAAGAGTTTCTTTGCAAAATATTTGTAAGCTTCGATCCGATTTGATAGTAATAAAACTCATATTATTGGAGCCTTATGCCGATCTGCTCATTATACTAAGTATCTCTCTAATTTTCTATCAGCTCTCACAGAATTGGAAATTTAAATTTAAACGGAAGTGGTTAAACTTCAATTAATACACATTTTTTTTTCTGAAATCAAGTATGTTTTTTAAAAGTATGTTACAGAAAATCGAATCCTTCAGCATTGAAGTGTTATGTGTACCACAGAATATTTTTTATAAATTATACAGTATTTCAAATAACTATTCAATAATATATATATATATACCCTGTTTCATCACAAAATTCAGCTTTTAGTTTTACTTTCAAGGGGATTTAAATGACGTAAATAATAATTTTATTTTCTGTCAATAAATGTACTTCTGAAAACAATTATAAAGACTAAATTTTAAACAGTCCTTTGATTCATGAATAATATTCAGTAAAATAATCTTGAAGAAGATTGAATCTAACGTTTCATTATTCTGCGATAAAATCTGCCTGAGTTATAAAACTTTGAATATCATTATTTTAGGGCAATCGGCAATTTCATTATTTAAGGCCAGTCGACCTTGAGGAAATTCCGAGTATTGATTGGTATATTTTCTTCAACACGGTCGATGGAAAAATCTAAAATCGCGCGTTTTTATTGCATAGAGATATTTAAATTTTCATTCCTCATTCAGTTTTTATCGTAAAAGAATGGAACTTTTTGTATTTAAAATATTGGTGTTTCAAGAAAATTTTATTAATTAGACTCAAGACAGAAGGTCTGTATAAAAAATTAATTTTGCAGTTCATCGAAACCTTTATTGATTCCAACCACATAGAATATAATTACTTACTTCATTTAGACCAATTTTTATTAGATGTGTATACCTATTACTAAAATTTTAGAAATTAGCGTTGAGCTGCGATTAGAGTGGATATCCGATATCTATTAAGCTATGTTTGTCTTAAATAAAACTAAATTATTGAATTAATAATGTATATATTTTAAAATGTAACATAAACATTTTTCTCGGAATTATTTTTTAAAAAGAAAGTATCACATTTTATACAGCCTCGTGCTGATAAATACATTTTTCTAAGTTTAGTTTGCAATAAGAGTAAACTTTAATTTGAGCTTTAATCAACGGGATGGTAACACGTTGATAAACGCTAATTTTTTTCCCATACACGCGTAACTTGTTCTGGCAGGTTAAGGTTTTTAATTTTGTGCGAATGAAACAGTTGGAAAATATGGTTAAATATTTTTTAAACATTCATTAGAAGAAGAAACTTATAGGTTGAAATACTGGTATCATTAAAAAATATCTTCACTCTTGTATCAATAAATTCTAAGAAATCTGTTATATGATAGTTTTCTGTAGACTGAAATTTTTATTCTTGTTTTGGTTCCATACTTTTGTAGCAGTTTTTTTTCTAAAAAGTTGTGAAATCAGCGGGAGTGGTCTCCCGAAACTTTCTCGTTTACTTTCCAATTAAGGTCTTATCCTCCAGTCCCTGCATAAAATTAATTACGTTGAGTAAGGCCACAAATGCCTTGTATGGCATTAGTGAACAATAGATATGACAGATAGATCTTTGGTAAATCTAATATTTTTATTCAATCTTATCTTGCGAATATATATTTTGAACGTTTTTTTCCCGACTGAATGAAACCAAATTTTTTAACAAAGAGCTACAGTTGTGATTACAAGATAACACCGATTTTATTAATTTAAATTATTGCATTTATGAGTTATTGCGTTTACATGTATGCGAAAGTATAGACCAAGAGACAGTCAACCGTTTGACGAATTTTATTCAAAATTTGAATTTGTGATTTAGATGCTTAACCTGTACACCAAACTGTATCTACTAGCTCTTTGCGTTTTGGAGTTATCACTTCACTTGTAATCGAACAGCCAAACAGCCAGATTTCCTGTGAATGAATTTCGTTCAAAATTTGATAGAAATCTACCTGTTTGATCATACCAAATTTCATCCATCTCGATCAAAACTTTTTTTATCTGCTCACACACACACAGACAAACATAACGACAAAAATATGTTTTTGTATTTCAGGAAGGTCTGAAGCGTGGAAATTTGACAAAATCTCAAATTCGAATTTTTTGACGATTTGAATACCTTGTATAAGAGAAAATAAAACTCATATATACTAAGTTCACTTCAATACTTTTAGACAAGAAACATTTCAAACATTGGGTTACTCCTTTAAAGTGTTAGGCCCCAGTAAGTTTCAAGCTTCAATCGAAGGAAAGGTCATGTTTCGTCTTTTCTTGAGTCTTGTAGAATTAGGCTGCCCCATATTTTCTTCCCCTAGAAAAGTCATTGAAAAAGAGATTGAAGAGAATACCTTATCTCGAAAAAAACGAGATGAATGTAATGAATTTAATTGATGAAAGATTTTTAAATAGTATAAATAAATTATTAAATATAATATTAACGCAGTATTGACGTATTACATTTTTTTTGTTTAAAAACTTTATAATTTAATAGATTTAAAATTTTCCAATTGGCTATCATCAAATCTTTTCGTTTTATTTTTAACATTATAAACTTTCGATTCAAGTTTTCATTTGTTATTATATTCTGACTTTTAATTTAAAAAAAAAGTTTCTACAGCTGAGAAAATGTTATATTTTTATTAATAAAATTATGTATCTGTTACTGGTGGAATCCAACTTAAACGAAACCTTAACTTATCGAATCTTTATAATTTAATAAAAATTTTCCTGTAAACTTTAAAAAAAATGGACAAAACTTGTTTTGAACATCTTGCATATGCTGGCATTTCAAAACTAGAATTTATGCATGTTAAAAAGGTGAAACTATTTTTGTTATTTGAATGCATTTTTTTTTATTTTAAAATTTCTTGACTTCCTAAATATTTCTTTTGCATTCATTATGATTGTTTTATGAGTAAAAGCAAGGGATTTATTAATAAAATCCTTCCTTTTTTTTCCCCATGAGGTTTTAATTAAAGATATTTTTATTAAATGTAAAACCTGTTGAAAACGTTGGAGGAATAAAAAAGAGAGCAATGTATCACTCAAAATTATACTTATATTTAGCCATCAGTAGTACTTAAGGTGAAATCTAGCGCCATTTACCAAAAAAGGATTCAACCGAGGAGTTGCGCAGCTTTTATTTTTATATTCCGTCTGTGCCATTTTCGTATTTAGGGCATCGATCAGTTTGGAAGAACTCAGTTGCTTATAATTGCTTCGTCTCAATTGTTATTGTTATTCTGCATTCTTAATCTCAGAGATATAACCTGGTTCAGAAGAAAGCTTATATTTTTATCATATTTATAAAATATTAGCTTACTATTTTGTTAATATTTTCGTAATAATAACTGTATAGTTGTTAAATTTTCACTTGAGTATTTCTTTAACCATCTAACCTTCATCAGTTTATTATCAGTCGATATTAAGACGAAATGTGAATTTTTAATTTAGATTTATCTTCTGATTCGCATTTATGTAACAATATTAATGAGTTGAAATGCGATTTTTTTTTTCTGGAATTTTGTGTATTTATTAATCTTAACCAGAACACTTACAATTTTAAAATAATAATTAGTAAATCAAGCTTTTCTCAAAAAGGTACTTATCATACATATTTAAATCTTTATTTGTCTTTGTAATTATTTGTATTTGCCAGAAAGTGAAAAAAAAATGGGGGAGATTCTGCGTTATTTTCGTACATTTTTTGACAAAAAAAAAGTTTTCTGTTTCATTTTATTTATATAAAAATTCTGTAATTAGTTCGAATTCTTGCTGTTTATTTTTGGTTTTAGTGCTGATACTTTTTTAAATCTCAAATTTTCAAGTTAATGAAAAAGTACTTATTCTTGCCCTGTCGTGTGTAATTGAAGAAAGTTTAAATATTTCTTTTAATTTTGTGTAGATGGCGCCATGAGTGTCGTTATGGTAACTGGCAAAGTTGATTTGCGTCAAAAGTATGCTAGCGAACCATCTAAAATCTTTTCAATGGGGTAGATGCTAAGTTTGTTACTGGATGTCCCAACTACGGTATTTCTTATCAGATAGAAATCGCGATTGAAGATGTGTCAATCAATACTTCACATGCGGTTGTTTATTAATGAAGTTAACCCGGAAGAGCAGCTGTATGTGATCAAGGAAAGAATCTTTCTTCCACACTGCTCTTGAAAACGTAGAATTAAAGTTTATAACGACAAGAATCAAATTACACAAATAATTGGCGATTCTTAAAGTGCTTTTATCAGTTGATAAAGATCGTTGTGGCAATTCATCGTACGTGAAGTTATTAGGTACTTATTTGTTTTCTCTATCTAACATTAAAATTTAATGAAAAATCACAAATTCCTTTCTGTTTTCTGGATTAGCCGGTTGTAAGTTAATAATTCACCGAATTTCACATGCCAGCTATGTTTCTGTTGAATTTCTTCAATTATTTTTTGATTATCGTGAAAATTTCAAATTTTTTTTTTTGTTTGTTTAATAGGTCTATGTTGTAATCGTTTATCAAATTTTCCAACAGAAAATCATTTAAAAAATTTTTAGCATTCGTTTATTAGTATGTATTGTATAAATTCATTATTAAATATTTTAATGCAGTATATAAAATTTTGCTTATTAATTAAAAGATATCTAACATGAAAGATGCCTTTATTAATGAAATGTTGTGAATGAAATTGTTATTATTTATGATATAAATTATTTAAGATATTATTACTTTCTTGATGAATTTTCTTGTTATTATATTTTATACTACTTAAAGTACTTTCTTTGGTAGTTAATTTTTAAAATGTCCCATTTGGATTTCAATGTGCATTCATTGTAAACTTAAGCTGACAAATCTAATGTCAGCATGTAAATTAAGAAAATGCATATATTGAATCATAGTATTTAATTTCGATTGCATATGAATTTTGGCATTATGGGATGCGAAATAATTTATTTTGTCATGTTTCAAGGTATTTGATTTTTACTTAAATAGTTTGATTACTCTTTTTATAAAAATCCTTGATTTGTTGTGATTATATAATTGCCAATAAAAAGACATTATTCACAGATTAAGTAATGTAAAGAAAAAAAAAAAAAATCTGATCAGAGAGTCTGAGAATTTTTTACTTTTTATATGCTGAAAGTAATTATATTTGGAGAAAGGAGCGAAAACAGTATAAGTTTTGTATTAATTTAGTCTATTTTAATCTTTTGAATTCAGTTTATTTAATCTGTAATTTATAATTTTGTTGCTTTAATCTTTTATTTTGGAATAGACATTGAATACATTTAATCATATCTAAAGGACCCATCTCCTTCATTCTCTTAGTATTTATCCCAAACATTTTTAAAATTTTAATCAAACAATGATTCAACTTTCAGACTTTCAAAATTTATTATCTTCTGATGTTGGGTTTGATTATGGTTGCCTGATGTTTACTTATTTGCAATCCATGTGTAAATTTTTACACTGCAATCATTTGATGGATCCTATCCTATGATACTTAATATAAACAGAAGTATATATAGAATGTTATATAATATTTATAATGAATAGTTAGAATATAGAATGTTTTATAACATTTTAAAACATTTTGTAAGCAAAATTTGTAATTAAAAATTATTCCAATGAAATGTGATTCTTTATATATTAAAAAAAATTCATAAAGTGAAATTTCCCTCTAAAGAAATTGAATAAATAATTCATTTCTGGAAAAAAAAAGTTTTTAGTAATATGATAAAAATATGCAATATAAGAGAAGTTAGGTTTATTTTTATTATTATTTATCTTATTAGGAACTGAAGAAAAATTAGTTTCATTTTTTTTATAAACCTTTTATCATTAATCTTCTGTGTTCTACTGAATATCACTAGATTGACTACTATATATCTGATACTTCACAATTTTGATGTTGCAATTATGTTGCTCATGAAATTCTGAAATATTATTTAATTCTTGAGAAAAACATTATTTGTTTATTGATAAGCTGTATTTTATATCTCAGATTTCACTCATCTGAATTTTTAATTGTACGGAAAGAAAAATCTAATCACATTAAAAAAAATATAAAAAGGAGTCAAAGACTGGCAGCTATTTTTAACAAAACTATAGTTTAAAGAAACAAAAATTATATTAAAAGAGGTAGATTAATTAAAAAAATTATAATTTGAATATTTTTATAATATTTTTGGTAAATTTATAAAAACGAATTACAAATAAAAAAAGGTAAAATTATTTATTCATTCAGAATTTTTCCACAAAGCTATTTATTAACATTTATTATTAACCAGTGCAGTTATCTGGTATGAGCTGAAAATCAAATTTAAGATGCAAAATTACTATAACTATATTTACTCCAGGATATGAATCAGGCTTTTTAATTTATTATACAATAATGGGCATTTTATCATGAGGATAAAATTAAATCCCTTCTTGGGAAAAAAGAGTGAATAATTTGTGCTTCATCATTTTATAGAAATGAATAATATGTGCATTACTTAGTTTCTACATTTTATGGAAAATAATTTCTAGTCAATTTCAAAATGTTAATTGAATTACAGAGCAAAATAATTTAACATTATTTGTATCTTATTTATAAAATACAAAACAACAGTTATTATTATTATTATTGCTATTAAAGCAAAAATATGTGTATTTGTTTTAAAAAGAAATATTTGCATTATTTTTTTAGCTTGAAAATATTTTTGATTAACAATATTTCTGTTCCTTAAAGTTTTTTTTTTTCAATTTAAAGAAATAGACAATTGAGAATTAATTCTTGTATGTGATAATTTTAAATAACATAATTTAATCCATTATTATATAAAAAAAAATTGAATTTTGTTAAAAATTAACATAAATGTTTCCCTTATTGTTCTTAAATTTTATTTAAATTAGAACTAGTAAAAATGGTGTTATTTGCATCTGACCAATTTGAAGTGTTTTATGTAATACCTCCCATTCCAAAAGTTTTCTTTGGCATTCATTTCTTATATTGGTAAAGAAAATCTCTTTATATTGTATTTATTGTTTTACCATGGATGATTACAGTAGTCGCATATATGTTAAATAATATGAAGCAATACTTTCTTCCAAATTAAAAAAAGTATTATTAAACCTTTACTTGTTTTGCTTTTATTCAATTGATTTTAAGAATTTTATAATTTAATATTTAGATTTTGTGCCAGCAAATTTACATTGAAAAATTGTTTTCAAATTTTTAAAGCATTTGTGATTTTATTTGGATGTTGTCAACTTGATAACCTTTTAATATTTTATATGAATATTTACTTACTGAAGTACAATATATATATATATATATATATAATATAATATACTATTTTTGTTTTATTACTTTATTTCTCAAATATTTTTTTAATTACTGTAGACTTTATTGCAAGCTCATGATGTACTTTGTCATGAAGTTTATGGTGAAGATGCCATAAGAGTAACCCCCCCTCCTGTTGCACCGTATGCAAATGGTGGTCAAGGAATGGAGACTGAAATAGGACCTGAAGCTAAGGCAGTTACCAGAGTTCGGCTAGTTCAATTCCAAAAAAATACTGATGAACCTATGGTATTTAATTTATATAAATATTTCATATGCTGTTTTTAAACATTTATTTAAAACATTAAAAAAAACATTTTAAACATTTATGAATGAAATAAAAAAGTAACTTTATTCCTAATTTGTTATTATAGTTTTTAATATTTCTTTAAAATGAAACTTGAGAATAAATTGATTATAATAATTTACGTCCTAAGAAATTCTTTGAATTTTTTTCTCTTATAAGGTTTTGATAACAAATTTACAGTTTTTCAGCATAGGTATAGAATGGAAATAAATAAATTAAATTAAAAAATTTAATTTCCTTCTGATCCCTGACTAGTGTTAACATTTAACTGAGAGGAAGTAGTTCAAATGAATGTGATATAGATACTATTATGAAGACAACAGGTTGATTATTTTTTGAAGATATTTGGAAATTAAAATTGTATTGGATTATTTTTTTTTCATTTTCATGTATTGTGATATATATCACAGAGTACAATAATCGATATATTTTTATAATCACCTGAAAATAATTTATGCACTCCCGCTTCTGAATAAATAACTTTATTTATTTATTATTATTTTTTTTAAGTTTCATTAATACCTATAGGTAAAAATAGTACAAAATTGGAGATGAAAAATAATCCAGCACTTAAAAATAATAGCATCTTGTCAATCTTTGTGTATAGATTTCCAGTAATATTTGTAAATAATATGTAAGAAAATTCGAGTGATATTTGGGAATAATTATACTAATTTAATATAAATGGTTATAGATTTTCAAAATTCATGCCTTTTTAGTTACTAAAATTCTTAATTGTTTTTCTGCTACAAATATGTGACTGTAGAAGATGAGAATAATGAATTAATAAGTGTTTTTTTTTTAACTTATATAATGCTGCCCTTTTTTTTTTTTTTTTTTTGAAATGAAAATTAAACTGCTGTAAAAAAGTTTAATTTTTTCACAAGTGTCTTAAATTATAAACATTGATATATAATATAAATTAAAGATCATAATTATTATTGATGAATTCATTTCTTTTACAAAATAGTGTCAAAGTATGCCTCACAATTTTCAGCATGCTTTAAAGATATATTATATAATAACTGAAATTGATTTTTTTTGAATTAATAAATATTTTATTTCTTTGAAATGCATTGATTGTTCACTGTAAAATTTTTGTTTTGCATTAAATAATTAAATGTAGTATATTCAGCAACAATAGTATAGTTTTAATTCAGATATATACACTTGAAAACAGTAATATTTTCACTTTTTGTTCTTTTGTTTTCTTGATACTACCTGAGAAATATGTAATTCATTTGAAGAATTTGATGTTTTTAAGATCCTGACAACGTTTATTTACATTACAATAAAAAGGCAGGGGAAAAAAAGCAGCATTATCACTTGTTTTAAAACTATTCCCTTATAAAATTTCTTGTGTGCGTTGTGACTTATTGCACTTTACAAGCGCGCTAACAGTTATCTGTGAGCTATTTAAGCGTCTCTTGTTTTTTCAGTAGCGCCAACTAGGACCAAGAGTGCGACTTAGCTACTTCATGTTTCACATTCGCTTGCACAACCCCATTTTGCAGGGGGGGGGGCATTCATACACCTCGCAGATAGAACATAGACAAAGAACAACCAGGATTCGAACCCGGAACGCCCAGATCACGGGGAAGACGCGCTGCTCCTATGCCAGGACGCCAGCCATTCGTCCTATTTCCTTGATAGATTGCGGAGAGTTAATTTCAAACCATAAAATTTCTTAAAATGCCTATGTACTATTTATACGAATTGTTAGGTGTAATTGTGCAAGTATTTGTGACAAATTATATCATATAATATATTAATGATTGTTTTATTTATTTGCAGGGTATAACTTTAAAATTGGATGATAAAGGAAGATGCATAGTTGCCCGTATTATGCATGGTGGCATGATTCACAGGCAAGGTAAAGGAAATTATTTATTTGTTTATAAATAAAAGGGATTAGGTGTTCACAAAGCATTTTTATTGAAACATAATGGATATTCGTATGGAACCGAATAACTGGTGTCTTTCAGCCTTAAATTTTAAGGTTACCTAAGAAATATACTTATTCACCTGTTCTATGCATAAAAGTCTTGGGTTTAAATTATGTCGAGAATTTTATTCATTTACTTTAAGTGTAAAATGTAGTTATATAAGTATTTATAAGATTTTTCCATAAGGTTTGTGTTTCATATTGTAAACCTTTTCATCTTCTAAGTAATTTTAGGTAGTTTTTGGAAAATTTGGAAGAATGTAATATTTCAAATGATAGCAAATATGCATTATTAGAAAGTGATATTTAATATTTTTTATATAAAAAATGACTTGCATATGTAGGTTGAACATTTAAAGACTGAAACTTGTAATAGTAGGGTCAGATGCTTTTAATATAAAATTCAAGTTATAAAGTTAACCCAACTATGTCTATTTAATTTATTTTACTGCATATATATAAATTATATTTCATCTGCTAGTAAGCATCATTGTGAGGACACTTTTGAGTAAAACGATATTGTAAATGATACATTCAACTAAATTTAAGGATGAATGATATGATAAAACTTCGAACAATTCATATATATTCAGTTCAAATAAAATATATAGTATTAACCCTTTTTGTCAGAAGAGGACGAAGGCAACATCCAATGATTTTATATAAATATTTAAAAGCGAAAGCAGTATGAATGTACAACATATTCACCAAGTATCAAATATAGAATTCATCACTTGGTTAGAGTTAAACAAAAGTATGTAAAAGTTGTTTGGAGCACCACATGTCAACAATCTTGGTTAATATAATATCAATATGATGTACATTTTAACTTGCATATGCTGAGACCATAGCATTGGGTGAATCGTATAACTTGTCTAATATAAGTTTAGCTTAAATCAGCTTTAATGAGGTATATTTTTCAAGATTTTAGAAGAATGAAGTTATAAGCAGAACCAAAGGATCATTTTCAACCATTAAAATATATGAGCCTCACCATTTAATATAATTATTCAGTTATTTATTCAATTTCTTAGTGATAGCATTTACTCCAAAATATGAAAAATCCAGCTCTTTTTAAATTATAATCTGTCATGCAGCATTTAACTCATTTAAATCTGGGACTTTTTTTGTTTTTGTTTTTATTGTCTAGCGACCCTGCATGTTGGTGATGAGATCCGGGAGATTAATAATGTTAGTGTTGCAAATCAGACAGTAGATGCGCTTCAGAAGATGTTGGTACGTTAATTAAAATCTCATTTTTCTGTTGCTTCTTATAATGGTTTCCCAAAAATTCTTAGAAATTATTTATTTTTTCATAAAATATTTAAGGCAATTCAAAATATGTGCAATGTTATTTTTCATGATTATATTATAGAGAATTAGAATATTAGAAATTACTGTCATATAAATTGTGCATGTTTCTTGTTTTTTTTCAGAGAGATGCAAGAGGAAATGTTACATTCAAGATTATTCCGAGTTATAGAACTGGTCCTCCAACATGTGAAGTATGACTATTTTACTTATTAGGGCTTTAAAAAAATGTTTATTTTCTCTGTAATATACAACAAATTATGAAAAAGATTACCAGATTAAAAATATTGTGGTGCAGATTCAACGATGTACAGCTTGCCATAAAAGTATCTAGACACTTATTGCTCTCAATTTACAAGTGTTAAAATCGTATCAAACATTTCATTTCATTTGATTTGTGATGTGTCTTGAATTTGTCTGAATTTGAAGACAAATTTTTTCTTTAAAATTATTTTTCACATTCAGAAACTTCCGCATATGAGATTTTATACAATTTGACTGAAAGCAACTGGAAATATAGAAGAAAAAAATTTAGTAGATGACCTCCATTTATGCAAATGTAGAAGAAGTGGCATTATTATATTACTTTTTACCTTTCATTAGTTGATTCAGGCTTGATATCGGAGCTTTTAGTGCATCAGAATAAATTTCCTAACACATTTGTCAAAATATGAATCCAAAATTGCATGTTTTTAACTTATTCATTTACTGAAAGAAAATTGAGTACCCCTATTCATTTACTGAAAGAAAATTGAGTACCCCTTCCTCCTTGATTTTGACATAAGTTTATTTATTTCCTCATCAACAAATAAACCTTTAATATATTTCTTCGGAATTCACTTCTTTATTCTCAGTATGAGAAACCACTTTTTCAAAAACTGCATTTTCCATTTCCTTATCATTTTATAGGTTGTATTTAAATTAATAAAAAATGAATATCCTGAAAAACTTTAAATAGTTGCTATAAAACAAAAAAAATCATTAGAATTGTTTTAGAGTAGCCAAAAAATTATAATTAGATAGTTTTTGTGTCAAAATTCTTTTATGGGAGTAATATAATTTACATGAGTTTTCACCAAAAAAAATTGATTTCTGTTGTGAAAATTTTTGATGTAGCATTTATATTCAGTTGCTTTTTAATAAAAAAAAATCGCAAGTGAGGAAATTGACTGATGCAGTTTTAAATTTGTATTCCAGATTAAAAATAACTATAATAAAATATAATGGTAGCATTTAATCCATTCGTAGATATATTACTTTATTTAATTATGTCATATTTTTACTTATTCCTGCTTTTACAACTGTATCCACTAATACTCTGTTGAACTGAATTTTCAAAAATTGATTGAATGAAACCTGTTTTAAAATTTATTTTATTTTTAGATCATTTTTAATTTATGAATGAGAGATTTTTGACATTCTTCATTTACATTCTTTCTTACATATTAGACATAGAAATAATTTCATTGGAATGCTACTGAATTGAATCTGCTTGTGTGAATTGATTGTTTGCTTCTTCTCTTTTTGTATTATAATTATTTTGGAAAGACAACATGTAATAATTCTTAACTATTAGCCTTAAGTAGTGTCCAAAGTTATACTTTATTTTTTGTTTCATTTAAACAATATTTTTCTCGCAGCTAATATATATATTAAATTGCGATGTCTTTTCGAAACAAATTAAAATGGCGATATCCTTTGTGAAATTTTAGTGTATATGAAATTTTAGTGTATATCTTCAGAAATATTGAATGGAACTCTGCGCAGCTGTGTTTCTGTTACTTATGATATTGACACCAGCATTTTTCTGTTTCTATTCAATAATATTTAAGAATTCAATTTAATAATAAATTACAAAATATTTTAAATGTGAAAATATATATGTTTTCATGTAAGTAGTAGTTTAATGGAAAGTAAGGATTTTTGTATTCAATTTATTATATTTAGCGATGTATTGAAGAAGCAGTAAGCTTTATATAGCATTGGGAGGGCTAAATTTTAATTGCTTATAATTCCTCTTCTGTGTCTTTGAAATGGGAGTTTTCATGTATATTCAATATAATTTAGTTTGGAAAATATAAATTTTCATTCCAAAATGTGTGTTGTTATTTGAGGAAAAGCGAATTAATACATATTTTAACATGGAGACGGTTTCCTGTTTGAATAAAAATTGTTCGGAATTTAATTGTTTATTTCAGAAACCTCAGCCTATCACTTTTGGATTATTTTACTCTGTATAGGAGGGATTTGCACTGTGTATTAAAAGGGATATTCATTGTCGGTTTGAATGATATTATTTTGTTGTAATTTGTAACTTATGAAATACTTCTATCAATTGCTTACTAGAAATTAAATCTCTTCCAGCACCTTTTTATCTCAGTTCTATTTTGGTGAAATCAAAGTCAACTGATACATGTGCGTAAAGGTAGTGGGTTTCCATATCTGAAATCAAATAATAGAAACCATTTTTTTTAACGATGGAAATTTTTGATTTTAATTTGCGATAATTAGCTCTGTATAATAGTGTTCGCAATTTTTTTTTTATATAACATGCTAATGAGATAGTGATTTGTTTTCCTATATTATAGAAAACTTTTTAAACCGGTTAAAATCTAAATCATTTACTAAACTATAGAAGGATTTAAATTGCAAGAAAGTGTTAAGAACTAGTTAGTAGTGGGTTTTAAAATTTTATTTATTGAAAGAAATATTTTGGAATTTGATTGCATTATATAAATAACAGCTTTAAGCAATTGCCATATTCATCAAGTATTCTAGCCATGATAATCTGAACCCTTATCGGATGGTAGATTTTTTTACAGAACATAGCTGATAAAGTACTGTTTTGACCTAAGGGGTGACTTATGACCTGTAACAGTTAAGTATCAAATTAGGACTGACATTTGACCTATAATATATTAGATAAATTGCACCTTTTTTGTTGGTTATACGCATATATTTCCTTAGAGTCGATTCATACAATGCCACAGCTGAAGGCGAAATGTAAGTGTGCATCTCTTCTAATTTTGTTCTGGCATATATTGCACAATATTTATAACTAATTTAATTTCTTTCTGCAAATTATGTAACGGATTTTGAAATTTGACATGTAATTCTTGAATATTTAATAAATCCATTACAAATCTGTATTCTCTTCTAAAATTTGGATTTTAATGCTGTTAAAAGAGAAAATGAATAAAATTTAATGTATCCATGTTGTTGAAATGAAACATGTACATGCTAATGAAATCTATAAGAAAAAAGTATGCAGAATCACGTTGAAATTGCTTTTCTGAATAGGTTTTATAAACTACTCGACATCTTAGGGGAATTTGTTTACGAAACCCATAAAAAAATATAGTATATCGCATCTATCTGTAAACAAGTCATGGTTAATTACGGATGACGACGCTTATCGCATTGTAGTAGTTGCAACCATCTTCCCTGTATTCTGCTAAGAAAAAAATTCAAATAAATAGAGGGATGGTATGTTTTTATTTTAAAAAAAAATTATAAGATAAGAAAAAAGCAACGATAATTATTATTAGCGAATGCTGAAATATAACCTGTTATTAGTTTTTAAAACATGCCATTTTGATGTCTAAAAATCTATACAATTTCAATAAAAACATTTTACAATGAAATCAACCGCATATGAAAAAATTAACCATATTTTCATATCTTAGTTTTTTTTTTGGTTTTTGAAGGAAATCATATCAATAAATATTTTTAGAAACAATGAAGAATGTTTTAATTTCATTGCAAAAATAATATTTATTATTATGCATAAAAATATTTAAAAAAATTAAAATTTATATTGAAAAACTCATGTTATTGTTTTTTTTTTTTACTTTTAATGACAAAAAAAAACATTTTTGCATGATTTAAAAATTATTGTCGACAAACTGGAAATTTTATTTAGTTTTAAATAATAAAAATTCTGATGAAAATATTAATAAAAATCGTTCTCAGATGTCATTCGCTCTATTCAGATTATTTTAGTGCTAAATCTGTTAGTTCTAGGTTTAAAAGCATGCTCTGCAATGTGTCAACAAATATACTCATTTTTTTTAAATTATTAGCATTAAAGATACTGACAGTATGAAATACACAATTTAGTGATCATACTAAATTCACATAAAATTTGTTTATTAATTCAATAACTTTTATATGGTTTAAAATATACCAATACCAATTTATATGAGGTATTTATTATTGAACGGTGCATTATAAATTTAGAGGTTATAGAATTTTTTTTATACATTTTCTGTATGTCTTTACTTATTATTTAGTTTTTTTTTGTTGCTTTTGGTAGAATTAATTTTTTATTTTCCTATGGTATCTAAAAATTTAATTCTTTGAATATAGGGACTTCGAAATTTTTTATTAATATTTGATATGTATTTAAATGGTTTTTTTCATTTAGATATTTGTTCGGGCACAATTTGATTATGATCCAAAAGATGATGATCTTATACCATGTCCCCAAGCTGGTATAAAATTTCAAACAGGTGACATCTTGCAAGTTATAAGTAAAGATGATCATAACTGGTGGCAGGCAAGGAAAGAAGGATCAGATACTACTGCTGGACTCATTCCTTCCCCTGAACTCCAGGAATGGAGAGTTGCTAGTTTAGCTGTTGAACGTTCTCGTAATGATCAAGGTATATTTCTTTAATTTTTGTTATTTGAAGTTACTTATTCAAAGGTTTTTTTTTATTATTTGTAATTCTTAGTATTATCATTATCTTATACTTTAGATTTAATGTGTATTATGACATAAAGAAGAATGTACTTGCCTCTAAATCAAACAAGCAAAAAGGGATTATATAAACTTACAAATTGAAATTGATGCGTTATTTTGAATAAAAAGATTTGATAACTTGTACCTGAATATATTTAAAGAAAGGAGTGCTTTTCAAGTAGTTTCATTCTAGTGAAGTTACCATGGACTCTTCTACATTATTTATGCATGAGAGCTATCGAATTTGCAACTTTTACAAAAGCTGTATACGGAAAGAAAAAAATAATAATAAAAAATTAAAAAAAATAATAATTACATGGAAATATTTATTAAAATAGACACTGAATTTTTGGTGCTATTTTTCAACATAGACATAATCAGAGTTAAAATAATAATCATGGCATGGAATGAGATAGGAATAAGTGTATGTTGGTCTTCAGCAGTCTATCACTGCCAAAATGCTTACCTAACAGAGATTTCTTTAGGTATATGAAAATGCAACTGTCAAGCAAGATTTGGGTTATAAGATGAATTGTAAAATACCTCCCAATGGAATTCTTGCAAAATACTTTTCATGGCTTGAACTATTCTTATGCAGACAGGCATTGTCATAGATAAAAACTGCTCTTATACTGAGCATACCCACCTGTGTTATGTATAACTTCTTACGATTTCAGTATTATTAGTAAGTTACAGTTGCCATTAATTACTTTTTATCTGTGTGGAATCAATGAGCATATTTTCATTTCTATCCTTGAATACCATGCACAACTTTAATACTTTTTTTAATACTACAATGCCTGGATTTCTTATATTTTCTACGATTAAATGAGCCATTCATATTTTTATGCTTGAGATGATTCTGCTGAGGAATTAAATATTGACATCATAGTGTTTTATGGTAAGGTTATTGATTATTATGTATTTGCTTTTGTATTTGGGCTTTAGGTTTTTTTAGCACCTATTGGCTATATCTCAAACTACTAGCACTTTCCAACAATTTCATATGGTAAAAATCGAAAACTATGTGGGATATTGCTGCTGTTCTAAAGTTATGAATTGATTATTCTGCATAATTCTGTCACAAATCAACTTTACAAAGGAGTCAGTAATTCAATGCGCGCTACCCTGTGAATAGTTTAATGACTTCTAGATTTTTTTTTGCTCCTGACATTTTGCCGTTTTATTTGAAATAGTGCCTGAGAATTTCGACTAGAGAAGCTATGTTCTGTGCATTCGAATTTATATCGAGTACTTCAATATTGTTCAACATTTTAAACTGATTAACCAAGTGATCCATTGTAGTATACATCGTAAATATCTTTGGTATACTCGTTTGCCTTTTACTATGTGGTCACTTCTGTTGACAGTGTAGAAAACTTGATTTCTCAATAAGATTCATATTATATCTAAAAGTGTATTTGGTAGAGAGGGTTAATTTTGTGAGGACGAATTTCCTTCACCCTGTATGAAGCATTCGTATCTTTCATTGTGTGAAATTTTGCTTTGTTTTACATAAAAATGTCATATTAACATTGTACATTTAATACTTATCGATTCAAATTTGTTTAAATTAATAAGTAAAGAAATATTTATATTTTAAATATTTCTTTTTTAGTGAAAGATGTATTTCAACTATCTGCAAATTTTGTTGTTCTTTAGTTTTATATATTATATTGTAACAAACTTTTTATAATAGTAACAAACATTTTATAATTGCAGTTAATTGTTCGTTTTTTGGTCGCAAGAAGAAACATTATAGGGATAAATATTTGGCCAAACATAATGCTGTTTTTGATCAGCTGGACCTTGTAACATATGAAGAAGTTGTCAGACTGCCAGGATACAAAAGAAAAACTTTAGTTTTACTTGGTAATTTATCTTATATTTTAGTTTGCTTTTGCTAGCTATATTTCATTGAAGATTTTGTGAAGGATAAATAATCTGTGTCGCATTACAAAAAACATTTCTAAAATATGTAAAATTTGGTTAATTTTGCAATATTTTGTAAATAATCTTTTAAATTTCATTATCAGTTTATTTTGCATCAGTTTAAATACCTTTTAGCATCGTTATTCGAATGATTATCAATTTTAACTATATAAATATTTTTTACATTTTCTTTGTTGTATTTTTATCCTTTCGTTGCATGCTTTTCTTTTAGAAATAATATATTCTTTTTTCAGATTAACTTGTCATTTTCAAACTGCCATTATTGAAGGATTTTGCATAATTTGTGATAATTTTTTGCCTACCTAGAAAATTTTTGAGATTTTATTATCTTTGAAAACCATACGATTTAAAAGAAGAACTTAGCAGTATATATAGTTATTCAACATGATTTATATTTTATGGAATTGTATAAAAAAGCTGATTTCATTCATAAATTTTCATTATTATTGAAAATAATTGAAGCCAAAGGCATATTTGATTACGTAAATTTCAGTGTAGTGTAGTATTTCATCAGGAATACACAGAAATGCTAAATTTTGCTAGAAAATCTCTTATATTGTATATGGTTTAAATATTATATGTTAATCGTGATTTTTTTTTTTTTTCTGAAATAAGTATAATCCAATAATTTTTTGTATTTAAAAGGTGCTCATGGAGTTGGACGCCGTCATATAAAAAACACTCTGATTAGTAATCACCCTGAAAAATATGCTTATCCTATTCCCCGTAAGTAATCTCAAAATCTAGTTATGTTAATTAAGCATTTCATTGATTATTTTAAAAAAAATGCAATATCTCATATTTGTAAAAAAGAAGCTTGTTAGAAAATTAATTTCTTGTATATGAGGTGTTTCAAATTACTGTAATTAAATTTCAAACTTGACTATCTACTATTATTGTAACACTTTAGCAGTTTTCAAAATATAGATACTGTCTTGTGCTTTCCAACTTTTTAGCAAAGTATTTTGGATAATGCTCAATCATGTTTCTGTGTTTCCTAATACCATGATGCTGCATAATTTTTTTATATTTGAAATAACAAATTATGAAGTGAAAGTATAAGTAAGTAATAATAATAAATGCTGTATTTTAATTTTCTTTGGATCAGTAATCAAAAGTACCCATTTTGTGCATTTATACCATTCATATTATTTGTAGTGTTTTCTTTGATTATAATCATACTTGTATTACATGGAAGTATGTCAACAAAACTATGAAATTATTTTTTTCTTCAGGAAAAATACCTGACTTAGTAGTACGTGATGCACAGGAGTTCATTACATATAAGCTTTGTATGCATTCTTTATGATATTTAATTGTTATATAATCACATATTAATTTGGAAATTCTTCATGAAGAAAGTACAGTTGTTTTTGGAATCACTAAAATTAACTAAAAATATGATTTATAAATGCATTTGCTATTCCTATGTAATAACGGTTTCAAGTATATTTTTAGAATTTTATACTTGTTTCTTTAATCTGAAATATTATGGCCCCTTTATATTATAAAGATAATTTGTTTACGTTTTTAACTACATTCCTTCCTTTTCTTTTTAATATTTCTTATATGTATTTTTTGATATAGATACTACTCGCCTTCCAAGGCCGACAGAAGAAAATGGGCGTAATTATTATTTTGTCAGTCAAGAGGAAATGATGGCTGACATCACTGCTAACGAATATTTAGAATATGGTACTCATGAAGATGCCATGTATGGCACAAAGTTAGAGACAATAAGAAAAATACATAAAGAAGGAAAGATAGCTATACTGGATGTTGAACCCCAGGTCAGTGAAAAAATTGCATTAACAAGTATAATGTTTTTTGTATTCTGTTGAGCATCATGATAAATAAAAGTAATATAAGTGCTGAATGGTGTAATTTGAAATGCTGATAATGTGACTTGAAAATAAAATCATGAGCATTTTAATTAATAAATTCAAACTGTGTTAGATTTAGTTTGCTTCTAAATTAGTAGAAATTAGTGTTTTGTATCTTCCACTAATGCTGTAGATAGTTATTAAATTAAGCATATTTGAAGAATTTTTTTAACAGATTAATATTAATAGTCTTGGTTTTCTTAACTTTTTTTTGTAAATTTCAAAATTTTTTATTTTTATAAAAGTACATTTTATGTTCTGTTTAATTTTTCTTTTGTCTGTTGCAATTTGTAAATAATATTAAGTGTGATGAAACATTACATGAGTGAAGATGAGATTGCCACGAAAAATACGCCATTACATGCATTGAAGCAAATATTAAAAATGTTTTTATAAAATTTGGATAATTTTTTTCACTTTCCACTCCATTCTTTCTAAGATACAGTAAGTGATTAATATTTTTTTTTCCTATGGTATTTATTAAGTTGTACTTGGCACTAAGTGTTGCTAATACTTGCCTACCAATATTTTGTGCCCAAGACATATGCCATTAACTTTTTGCTGCTTACAAAATCCTAGTGGTTTGTCTGGCCAAAGTGATGAGCTCTTCAAATTTCATCCATTAAGTTATCACGTTTGGATGATGACTGTTTGTAATAGCAACCTGCATTTTCTTTTTCCAAAACAGTGTTTGCCTCAGAGATGTTTAGTGAGATTATTAATGACAGTGTAAGTTCTGAATTGCGAAAGTGAGCAGTTAGAAGATTTCAATAAAAATGACTTAAAATTGAATGAAAGCTTTAAGAGTTTTTTTTTAATAACAGACTGCAATAACAGACTGCAATTTTTTGACAGACTGCAATATGAATATTTGATTATAAGGATAAAAATGGCAAGGGGGGAAAAAAGGAGGAAAAAGAAGTGTCTATTGAAAATTTGCATTAAGTTCATTATTCTGTAATCTTTAAAATAAGGATAGGATTTTGAAGAATGGATAACATAAGACCAGTAAAGCTTTCGTTAAACAAGATTTTATGAAACATATATTATCAGAATCATCTCTTATACTATTGACCTTATGAAACATACTGATAAATTATCAAAAAATATAAAAATAATCTGATCCAACTATTATAATTTTTATTTGGATTTATTGATATTAAAAAAATTAAGACGTTTCTGCTAAAATCGTAAAAAGCAAAGAAATCTTTTCGTAGGAAAAACTCGCATGATTCAAAACTTTTTTTCAAAAATCAAAATTATGCATTTATTCCGTTAATTCTCATTATCATTAAAAAATTAAAAAACAAAATATATGGTACAAAAAACAATATATTTAAAAAGTAAACTAAATTTTTTTAAATGTAGAAATTCAAGGCTTTGTAAAAACGAAAAGTATTTGTAGCCACGAAAAATTTTGATATTGAAATAGCTTTGAAATGTTTTAAATCAATATAATTGTATATATAAAAATTAACCAAATAGTTTAAAAGGAAAGAAAATTAGTAATTACTTGACTAATAAAGAGCTCATGAAATTGATAAATAAAATCAAATTTTTTGCATCTTCTGTCTTAAGACTACTACTTCATAAAAAAATTCTTCCAAGTCTACAAAAACAGGTAAAATATTCCTGTGATCAACAGAAAGAATGAGACGCTAAACTCATACCTCATCGTGGACTGCGATATGCGGATGAAGGGAGAAAGGAGATTGGATCTATTATGTACACTATGAGAAAGAGCTTATACTATTGGACATGGTAGTAGCGAGGAAATGTGTGTGCCACTAAATTCTTTGATCTTTACTGACCCTTTAAGGAAAGCAAAATTTGTGTTGCATACATGCTGGATTTGTTGATACAAAATGTCAATGACAAAAATAGTGCCGCTTTTCGAAATGTCGTAAACGTCTACCTATAAATCTGGTGGTTTCATCAGCTTTATAATTGTCATTCAACCAGACTGTCCTTAAAAAAAAATTGCATTATTTGTCATCTGTTGTAATTAATGCGGAATTTTTTTGCATCTTCACTCTCTGAGCCTACTGTATATACTTGGTACTAAGTGCCTGAATAAAGATATAAGCCTGCACAAACTTTTTTGTATTGTTTCTTTGAATTAATTTAGAAGGCCGAGGTGGACTGGTAGTACGGTCTCGTCTTCGGGATCGAAAGGCTCCAAGTTCGAGACAAAATTCCACCAAAGAACCGTCGTTTAAGTGGGTCTGGTACACGTTAAATTCGTTGGGGCCAAATGCCCTCCCCTGGTGTGGTGCGAAAGTTTGGAGAGGGGCACCAGCTCAGGTGTTGTCCTCGTCTTCTCACCGTGGCTCAGAATTACGAGGTTCATTCCAAAATAAACCTAGTTTTGGTTTCAACGGGACGTTAATATAACTAAATTAAACTTGAATTAATTTAACCTTGTTGGGTTAAGTTCCTGTTTGACTCCATTGAAAGGCTATTTTGGGGCGGAAATTGAAGTTTTGAATCTTAGTGAGATGGTGAAGCTATCTTTAAGATTTTAAATAATACTTTTTTTAAAAAAAAATTTTGACCCTCTGCTTATTAACTCATTGTTTTAGTAAATTTTTTTTTATATTCTTAATCAATATGCAAACTCTTGATCTTTATCCACTTTACAATAAAATTTTATTGGAATTGCTCATTTTGTAAATAAATATTTTAATTTAATTTCAATGAGTTGCACAAGTTTATGGAATTACTCTCATCTTAATTTTGAAATTTTAATTTCTTATATTAAACTTGATTTTTTAAAATCAAACTTATAAGCCAGTGCATTTGTAGCATTAATGGACAGATTTAATTTAAAATAATGGTGTTAAAAATTAATTCATTAAAATATTTTTATTATTAGGATACAATTTAATGACAATATCTTGTATATTATTTTTTTAGGCCCTGAAAATTCTTAGAACTGCTGAATATGCTCCATTTGTTGTGTTCATTGCTGCTCCAACTTTAACTAATATTAGAGATGTAAGTATATACAAGGTATTTAGATAAAAATTAAAGAATTTTCAAATGCTTCATTTTTTTAATAGATAATTTTTCTATGTTTTGTTATTTATTTTTAAATTGATGGATCTTTTTTAATGCTTCTATTTTCTTCTAAATCAGTAAATTTTTCGAACAGTCCACTATTTTTAAAATTTGTTATAAAACATTTGTTTATGAAACAGGTATGTGCTTTATGTTGTAGGATTATAAGATTGTTGTAGGGATTATCAGATATATAATATTGTTGATTCTGATTTCAGATTTGAGTAACAATTAAAATTATGCAATAATAGTTTTTATAAAGTTTGATTTCAGTAAAATCAAGTTCTTTTAATATTTTCTGTTGAAATATAAATTGGAGATATCCTAAGTAAGAGGTATTGCAATAGTTTTCTTTCAGTATTTTTAATCGGCAATCACTCTTTTTTATTATTTAGATTAAGAAGGCGATATGCACAAAACTTTTTGTGCATTGAAGTGGATGTTTCAAATTTCAGTGCTTTCCAAAGAAGATATATTTATATGATGTAATTGGAATGTCTGCAGTATTGCATTGCATTTACAAAGTTGTTTTAAAATAATTTTTATAACGTTTTATCTGAAATTAAAAGTAGTGAATGTCCCTAAGAATTTTTTTTCAATCTTCATGTTATATTACTATGATTTTATTTTTCATAAACTTCTTTCTTGAGATAATATCTATAAAATATTTAATACTTGTAGTTATAATATTATTTAATCATTATATTAATCCAATATATTTATTAATCCAAGTTATATATTTATCCATAAATTGTTAATTGGACATGTATGTTGAAATAATGAACAACAAAATACTTATTAGTTTCTTTAGGCCATTATTCTTACATATTCCATGATTGGTATCATCAAAATCAAGTTTGCATTTATTCACAATTTCTGCTTGTTAAAGGCTTACTAGTTTAGACTGTAAATATTAGTTTGTTTTAGCTGAATGAAACTCGCACCTATTATTAATCGTATATTTAATCTGGAAATTTTAATTAGAGTTTTAATTTATACGTATGGTTTCTTACTGTAGGCTGATGGCAGTTTAGAGCGTTTGGCAAAGGAAAGTGACCTTCTTCAGCAAGCCTATGGACATTACTTTGATCTGACTATAATAAATAATGACATTGAAGAAACAATTCATACTTTAGAAAAAGCAATAGAAAATATTAGCACAGTTTTACAATGGGTACCTGTCAGCTGGGTGTATTAATGTAAATTTTATCTATGCAATTTGGTTGTGACCTGACAGGATTCAGTTTGATCTCTGTATTGACATTCACACTGTGCTAGTGAGGTTTGAGGAGGGAGATGTGAATATTGAATTTGAAGACTGTTGTGCTTTGAAGTGTAAAAGGTTCTTTTTGTTGCATCTTTGTTAAACATATGTTGTTTTAAATTGTGATATCTGCTTTATGCTGCCTAAATAAATGCCTCCAATTTTACAAACGCTGTTGCTTCTATAGGCTGATGCTTGAAATAGCTTTGGTGTATTAGAGCTTAGTATCATTTTTTTATTAATTGGTCTAGTTACTAGAAATATTACAGTTCGATTATATTAAAATTCGAATTGCAACTTGCTACAAGTTTCTATTGCTGTTACGGATTTTTCAGTTGTTGTTATTTCTCAGTAGCTGTGAAGGCAAACTGTTTCATAACATGAAAAATAATACTGTATAATGACGTATGTAGTAATTAGTAAAGATTGTTATAAAAAGAAGCCTTTTACATTTCTAAATGATACCACCAATCAATGGGGAGCTGCAGTGAAATGTTCCCTTGCCTTTTCATTCCTTGTGACATCTGGATAGAATAGGTATGTTACCTATTCAAAAGCCTGATGAACATGGTCTATGCTAAAGCAAATATATGGTGCTCAAATCAAATGTCAAATCTTATAAATTGCATTTACGGTAGTTGAGATATATTTTAAGTTAAATAAGGCTGTTTAAAGTGGTGAGAACAAGTTGTTATTTGTGTGCTTGTGATTCAGCCGAGTTCTTTTGCCTTCAAAAAGAATACTGAAAGCAGAGTTTTAGGTTTCTTTTTTTTATTTGAAGATATTGAGATAAAAGTTGTGTCAGTAAAAATATGTTCTTATGTGCACCATGATCTGATTATGCAACTTACCTTTGTTTATATTTGTATAGCAATATATTCTTTTATTTGAAAAAATGAAGTGCATATTTTTTGTATGCCATATTAAATACTATTGAAATTATGGAATGATCATGCAATTACTTTTTACACTTTTATTTTATAAAATAATTTTTAAACTTATTTATATTCAAGTCTGTTAATATTGTTATGTGTTATAAAATTTTATGGAATTGCAAATATTGGTATTTACACTACTGTAATTGTTCCTTATTTTTTGTTTATTATCTGTGATTTACTGACAACTATGAACTATGCATTTTTTCCGATGTTAGAGATGAGGTTTAAATTATTGGTGCGTCCAACTTTTTCTTTTGATTAAATTGTTTGTAGTTTTTTAAGTTAGTGCTAATTGCTGAAAGACTTGAACAAAATTCCTTTTTTATATAGTATGCCTATTGTTTTTGTAGATGACGATGGAATTTATATCCTAGTAGTTCATACTTTACTCTTTTTGATTTAGTCTTTGCATTTGTAGGATAGGCGTTTCCTTAGCTTAACTGCGGCTATTTTTGAAATGGTCTGACCCTGTAACATATTTAATTAT
The DNA here is from genome assembly GCA_026543865.1 of Argiope aurantia. Lineage (NCBI taxonomy): Eukaryota > Metazoa > Arthropoda > Arachnida > Araneae > Araneidae > Argiope > Argiope aurantia. Next base: position 177,819 of record JAPMOR010031749.1, on the reverse strand, counting down.
GCCAATAATAAATGTATTAATAAGAAATAAGCAACACTTCATGCAAATTTAACCATAAGATATTATTTTAATTAAAAATTGTTTTTTCAGTTGCATTTTAAAATGTAACTGCATTTTAGGATATGTTTTGGATTTTCTTTTTATGTCTTAATTTAGGAAACTATTTATACATATTTATATAATATGGGGCCTTTGTTCCAGCAATTGCCAGTTCCTATCAGAATATTGCTGACAAAAATTTCTATATTCAGCAGTATTTGGAATGGCTTTTTGAGTGATTTTGAATTGAATTCTCATGATTGATTTATAGTTTTAAAGAACATTATTGTTATTTATAATTAACTCGACTAAGATTTAATTGAGTCTTAATGTATATATTCATTTGGAACAGAATGTTTATTCAAATGAAACTAATCATACTAGAGTGACTTAAGACTTATTTGGTTAAAGCTTAAAAATAGACGAATCATAATACCACTTAATATGGCGAAAACATTATTGAAATTTTCTTTTGTTTTGTCCATTTACACTTGAAATTACATGGAAAACGTGATGCTTCATGCGTTAAAACGAATCAAACAATATTTCTTCAGTGATTTTGGCTTGTATATTTTTATAATATTTATTTAGATTACTCTTTTTTTCATAAAATATATATTTTTGCAAAATGCCACTAGCTGTACGCATTATACTCAATGCCCACGAAAATTTAATAAGATTTATGAGTTACATTAAATTTTTTTAGAACTAGTGTTGAGATTTTTAATAGCTTCGCGTTTTACTAAATATTAAATGAATGTGAAACTACATAATGCGTTATTGTCAGCAATCTATTATGCATATTTGAGTAAGGGCTCCCATGGCATTGCAACACATTCGTGTCATTTTATAACAATGTTAGCAATTTCATACATAGCCAACCTATAAGTTCGTAAATGATGCATCATCGCAATTTCCATTAACATCATATTTTTGGTAAATAGTTCACTTTTTTTATTTATGGTATATCTTTTGGAGTTTTCCACTTTTTCTTTTTTTTTTCATTATCTAAGTGGTAAATAGTCTATTTTCCTTCTCAACTTTAATTGTGTTCTGTTGCAAACTTTCTTTTAGATGGGCATGATTTATTCTTCAGTTCGTTATGTAGATATTAATGAATAGTCTTCTGTCTGGTGAAGGCACTTTTTCTCACATTGAGTCTGTTTTTTCATTGATAGGAATTGGAAAATAAAACAACGAAAATAAAAACGGACTTCATTTCTATGCAATATCTTCATACTATGCAATTTCTTTATACTGTGCAATCTCTTCATACTATGCAATGTCTTCATACTATGCAATCACTTCATACTTTGCAGTTTCTTCATTTTCTATGCAGTTGTCTGAATATGCATATCTTGAGAGCATATCTTTTAATGTTTAACAGTCATTAAATATCTGAGTCATCCAAATACTCATTGTTTTTTATATTGTGTTACTGCTTTGTTAAATCTTGTTGAACTCGCTTTAATAATGTCATAAATAAAACTTTTAAATCTAAGAATTATATTAAATAGGATTTGAATTATATTTATTCATTAATTAGTGCTATTCTAATATTTATATTTTATATATTTTCTTTTGATAGTTTTTAAAAAAATCCCTATTTGGTGTTCTTTTCAAATTTTATAATTTATTTTTATGAAATTTGAATTAATATTGAATATTTGCATGAAAGCTGAAGTATTGCTTTTGAAAAAAAAGAAAAAAAAATTGATTTCGATCAAAATTGAAGAAATATATTTTGCTTAATTTAATTGAATAATTGTTGTAGTCTGAATATTGTGAAATAATTTGAAAATTGTTTAAGAAAATTTTATTCTATGCTAATTTTCCAAAAAAATAAAGAATCGCTTGTCTAAGCATGAATATTTTCAGATTAAGCTGTTGTAGTAGAAATAGTTATAAAAGTAATTATTTTGTTCATTTTTTATTGCTTATTAACAAATACACTTGACATTCATGTTGATAGAAATGACTGAACACATTTTTTTATTTATAATTTTGAAAATACCATTTCATAAACCATGAAACGGTGCCATTTCATTTCATTAATGATGCCTAATGTGATTTGTATGCTGTTATGAAAGATGACATTTTTTTATGATAGTGATAAGAATTACTTCATTCTTACTGTTTTTCATCTGTGAAGTTAAGGTTTAATTGTAAGATATGGGTTATTAATACCCAGATCTCATTTGTTAGTTTTTCATCTATCTGTATTTTTTTTTAAAATCTGTGTATTTACCTCAAATAAAGCTTTGTAGCTGTTTACTTTTTATAAAAACTTTTTAGAGAAATGAACCAAATGTTGCACTCCAGGAACTATTGTAAAAGTTGTTTAAATTTCTAAAAATTGAAAACATAATTTTTTATGCAATTTTTAAAGTTTCATTTTATAGAATTTTTTTAAAAATTATTTTTGCATTTTTATTTTCATTGCCTTTTTTATATATTAGATATTTTGTGTTTCAACTGTTAATTTTTTTCAGTGTTTTTGTGAAGTTCTCGCCGTATTCATATTTAAATTGGAAACCTAGTCATCAGTATTTTTAACTATGTTTATTAAGCCATTTTGTTTTAAATAAAAGAAATAAAGAATAATCTCTTAAATGCCCCAAAAACGTAATGTGTGGTTAGGATAAAATGGTGTTATAGTGGATGTAATTGATAATCGAGATGGCTTATAATTTATGCGATTAGTGTACTAATAGCACAAAATGTTGTGGATATTGACTTTCTTCTTTTGCCTTTGTAATTTTTATGTTTATTGTTTGCAGAATATTGTTAACAATGAGTGTATCAGTTAATTCAAAATGTATTATTATGTCATATTTTAAAGTTATCATTGTTAATTTATACCATTTTTTTTCATATTAGAACTTGTGGATAATATCAGCAAATCTCTTGTAATTTATTATTTTTTTAAATTTTGTTTGTATTTTGTGATGTGTATTTATCACTGAATACACATCACATTTGAAAAATGACTTGAAAGATATAGAACAGACATTTTTATGGATCGAATTAAATAAATATATGTGTGGAAATACAGAGTTAAAATTTTGATTCTTGGTTATTTTTGAGTGTTATATTATTTTAATATTTTTCTGAATTAAATAAATGTATCAAAATTTTGTCTAGCTGTCTTAGATAAAATTTCTTCCTTAAATTTTTTATTTTTATTCTTGGTGTGAAAGAATATTTTCCCTTTTATTGACATTGATATCTTGGGCTATTTTACTGTTTTATGTATGATAAAACAAACAGTAGAAATATTAGCAATTGTTAGAAAGTAAATAATTAATTGTAATATGTTATGTGCAGTAAATTTGTAAATTCAAATTTGTTGTTTTAAAATATGCATTTTGTATTCTCATTTTAAAACTGAAATTCCACTAATTTTCACTTTTAAAAGTTTTCTGTACATTTCATAACTGGATGCAAATTTTCCATACATTTTATTTAAGACAGATGCATTGTGAAAAATACCAATGTGTGAGAGTGCACATTAATAAAGCTATCACAGTTTTGCGATTATGGGTTCAGTAATCAAAATTAGAAATGAAAAAGAAATGCATTTAAAATCATTATTTGGTAGTTAAGCCTTTTATTGTTGTCTTTTGATTAAAATGAAATGCAGGAATTGTTTATTGATGCATAATTTGCACATTCCAGTGGCCTGAAATCGTCTAAATAAAGTACTATGCATTGTTTTAGTTCATATATGTTTTATCTTTGGCTATATTTTTATCTTTCCCATCAAAATCATTATGGGCCGGTTCTTTAAAATGGTTTATATTGGTCAGGCAATTTTATTTCAAGACAATATTGTTGAGTATAAAATGAGCATGGAAAATCTACCCCACTCTGTTTGTGTATGTTTTTTAACCTAGTTTTCATATTAAATTTCGAATGACAGATTTTGAATTTTTCTATTTAGACTTTAAGAACATCTTGATACCATATAATGTGTGCTAACAGTTTCGTCCCCAAAACTCTTTTTGGGAGTTTTTTATTATGTTTGAAATATGCATGCATACATAATTGGGAGTTCAGCATGTCTTTGGATATTAATGCTAAAGATTTATCGTCAGATATGATAATATGCTAAAGATTCAGCATGCTGTAAATATTAAATATATTGATAAAATATCTAGGTGGCTATATTTTATAAAAGCACATCATTCCCTTATGTTAAATATTTTATGATGTTCTTATTAATATATCATTTTATGTTTTGCCTTAAAGAATCAAAGAGTTTCTAAACCAAATATATGTTAAGATAGTTTTCACAAGTATTTAGTTAAAATATTTTATAATACCAAGGTTTTTGAAAAGTTTCCATCTTAGTTTAATTATTATTTATTGTTTTAATTTCATGACGTCCTTATTAGCATTTCATTAAGACTATGCAAATATTTGTCTGTTGGTGTTATTTTTTGAATATTTGTCCTTATAACTAACTGTTTAAACTATTTGAATATCTTTTCATACCAAGTTTCCAGTTGCAGATTAATAGTTGCATATTTGCATACTGCCAATGACTATTTTGTTAAAGCTCACTGTTTTAGTGCAGACAAGTGTATATCTTTATTGCAATTTGCTTGATTGTTGTATATAAGAAGTTATTATTAAATTAATTTAAATTATTATTAGGACAATTTGAGCATCATGTAAATTTTTGAAGCTATGCAAATTATTTTCCTAAATTACTTAGCATATTTATTTTTAAATGTCATCTTGTTGAAAGCATAGACATTAAGACAGATTTTTATATTAAAGTGCCAGAAGTTTCACTAAAAATACTGTGAAATTAGCTATCTTGTAAATATTTTATGCATCATTTTTTCATCTTGTGATTCTAATGTTACAAGTATTATTGTAACTAGCTGCAAATATTTGATTTTGTGATATGAAAGAATTGTAAATTTTCTGAATGGGATTCCCATTTCTGAAATAACAGCTTGTTCTACCAGTTTTTTTAAAAGAGTAGCTACGTTGTTACATTTGAGAAGCTGCTTAAATAGTCCCACTTTTTAGAAAAGTTTGTGAACTGGACTTTTTATGGAAGGTAGATGTGTAGTTCTAAAGCCATTTTATGTAAAATGCTCAATTTTGTGTTGTTGATACTCACAAAAAGTGTTTGTTTACCATAACATATCTCAGGTTTACAATTTCAAATTGGAAGTGAAAAACTGCATGTGTAATTTTAGATATTCTTTGAATATCTATTTGTTGAAACCTAATAAAAGAACGGTAAATTATTTGTGTTCTGAAATGGTCCTATAAATCTGCATGTGTTATTTTCAGAATTATACTGTATATCAAAACTAAAAAGCATGGAGTATATTATTTTGCAGTGATGTGCTGTCTCTTTTAAGTGATGCTTGTGTTGATGGAAATGTATACAAATAAAATTTTAATACTGAAATGATGCTTCAATTTAAATATTTTGCTTTTTATTTCGAATGAGGCAACTGTCATATATTCAGAAACATGTTTTATGTTATTTACTGAAATGTAAGCATTGTAAGCGATTTTTACAAACACTGGTATGCAGAAAGACATTAAATTTGATTCATAAAATAAAAAAAAGTTCTTTCTTTTACTTAACAACTTGTTTTTAAGATGTTGTGGCATACATTTTGATTTATTTCATAAGCCAATATGAGATGAAATCAATACTATTTGTGAATAATATTTTGGAATGCAATGAAACACGTTAATCATCTTAATTCATTTCTAATATTAGAAGCCATCTTACGCACCATACTCAAGTAGAGTATAAAAATTCGTAACTAGTGAAAGATAACTTTGCAGTTCAAGATAGTCTTGGAACAGCTTATTGTAGTTCATCGCCTGTTGACTTCTATATTCTTTTATTTTGGAGAAAAATACAATTGGACTATGTAGAAGATGGTGAACTTATCTGCTTAGCCAATTAATGTTTAATTTTCTCAAAGGCTGAGCCTTATCTGATCATATATCTATCTTTAAATTAAAGCATTGATTTTTAGATAGTACGGTTCCTCCAGATGTCACGTCATTATAAATCCCACGCGCACTCAAACGGCATGAACAGAAATGTGATACATTCATGAACGCTAACGAGAGATTTTGTGCACTACAGAAGTAATTCCAGATATTTTTTGGCTTTGTACATTGAATCAAAATGAACAAAATAGAAGCTTTCAATACTCGTATATTTTGTAAATTGTTGTTTAGTTTTATCTTTAACTTGGTCGCTCATTCATATTGTGATCATTCATATTGTACTATTTAGGCATCCTACGGTACAGTTATATAGGCTACTTTTAATTTTTCAGAACTTTATAATTCCATTTCAAGAGTCAGGGAATACATCAGTTTTCTAAGTGATTTTTACTTCACAGATTACATTCCCTTTTTCTACCGAAAACATCATGTTATATGTTCAGTAAACATAGGTATTCTTAATTTTTGCTTTCTGCAAAAAAATCGTCTCTTCTAATAGAAAGTCGTCAGTTGCAGAAACAAAATAAACCATCTTATCAAAACACTGAAATTAATCTTTTTGTTTTGGAGCGTTACAGTATTTAATAGCTTCCTTTACTAAGAAGGGCGTCCTTTTCAAACAGTGAACAGAAATGTTTCGAAAATGTTAACGATCACACGATTAGTGACACATGAGCAACGTAATCGAATCATCATACGATTAATGAAGTTCTCCAGGAAAATTTATTAAATTAAAAAGCACAAAAACTTGAAAATAAGATTTCGAATTCCTGCATTAGATATGAAAGTATTCTATAGTTGCGATTAATATTTGAAAAAAAAAAAAGCTGGATGAATGTGCAGATTAATAAATAATTTTTCATATAACCATGCCTAATCAATTTAGATTCTGTTTCTATTAAGTTCCTTGCATACAGATGAACTTAATGGTGGCATAATAATAATTAAACCGTTGAAATCATAAACCTTAGATGGTATGTCTATTAGATTTTATTTAGGCGTGTGACTATTGATGATTTATGAGTTTTTCTCCTTTTTACTTTCACGCCTATTGAGTATACAAGAGAAAGAATTGTAATCGTCGAAATATTCCACCATGAGATTTTGTTAAATTTTCACGTCCAAATTTCCAGAGGCCGAAAAACACATCTTTAGAATTATGCCTTCCCCCTGTCGGTGAACACGATAAATCAACGATTTGAGCTAGTGAATGAAATTCGTTGTATTTACATTATATTTGTAGATTTTCATCTAATTTTGAACAAAATCCATTGACAGATAGTCTGGCTGTTTAAGTTCAAATGATCAAAAAAGTAATGAGCTAGGTGGATGAAATACGGTACAATATCTGTATCAAATTTTTAACCACATTCTCTCATCAGTTTGATTGTCTGTTGGTCTGCGCTTTCACATAATGTGAACACGATAACCCCAAAACACGACGACTTAGATAAATGAAATTAAGTACAATTTTAGCATCTTAAGTGTAGATATTTATCTATTTTTGAATTCAATCCTTCCAAGATTGATCTCTGTTGCTCTGTACCTTCGGTTGCATGTAAATGCGATAGTTAAAAAAATACAATGGGAAATAAATGGAATTTAGTATGGGATTTTGTTATTCAAATTGTATTCTGTGTCAAATTCTGGTTTCAATCGTTCAAAAAAAAAAAAAAAAAAAAAAAAGGTTTAAAATTCCTACTTGGGTATCTCCGAGCCACAAAATTTTCATTGCAGGACACTGAAGATACAAATCTGGGCCCAAAGACCACGATTTTACACGGGGAGAGGGGAGGGATAGCATCTTTATTAGAAAGTATACGAGGAATTTTTGGGGGAAACATTCCTGCTGGTTATCTACTTACATGACTATAACTTTAAACATGCAGCAAAAATTTCAAAAATAATTTATATTATACAGGAGATTTCAATGAGTCTAGACATATCCGCTGTCAGGCGACTTGGATCCAATTTTCCTTTTATGGAGTGACATCAATTATCAGCTTAAAAACTATAACATGAGGAGTAAAGAATTAGTGGTTGTAATGCTAACTACTAGAAGAATTGTAGGACAAAGTGGCCATCAAAAATATCATTGGCTACAATCGCATCAGAATGCTTAAAAGAATTTATAGAATTTTTAAATAACAACACTAATCTATGAAATCATAAATCAAAATTAATAGTATAAATTGATATGCTAATTATACTGTTCTGAATTTTTTTACCTCTAAATTTAATATTTAAGTATTACGTTTCACATAAATTTTTATTGATACAAACAGAATTGTAAAAGGTTGATAAATGACATTTGTATAATGAAGTCAAATTTCATCTAAAAATATATTGCATTTTAAAATATCATCTTGTATTATGTGAAGATATTTTATACTCGCGCTACATTGGTCTCTTAACATATAAGGAAAA